>LIEC01008697.1:0-13691 GCA_001925005.1 Drosera capensis | reverse complement strand
GCCAGCCGGCGCTTGTACGCAAAACTGAAAAGCGATTTAGCAAAACCACCTGTTTCATCAACCTACATTTCCGGAAGAGAAGCAGAGTCAGGTGTCATCAAATATGCATTTAAAGAAAGAAAGACAGAAATAAGGAATATAAGTTGTTGCAAACCTTTTTCAAAACCCCATCCCGTATACGATCCAAAATAGCCGGAACAGATGCCATTAGAGTTGGCTT
This sequence comes from Drosera capensis, assembly GCA_001925005.1. Lineage (NCBI taxonomy): Eukaryota > Viridiplantae > Streptophyta > Magnoliopsida > Caryophyllales > Droseraceae > Drosera > Drosera capensis. The sequence goes on along the minus strand of LIEC01008697.1, from coordinate 13,471 downwards.
CAGGACAGAAACATCTCCTTTGGTACCTTTCTTGATTTTGTTAGAAGTATCGGTCAATGTCAGAGCTGTACCATAACCGATAGCAGCACCAGAAGCTGCCAACACAGTCTGACAACAGAAACTCAACAAAGTAAATAATTGAAACATTTACTATATTTATATTTTAAAGAAAATAACCAGATAAAGAGAGGAGTGATGAACGTGTCAGTACCTCAGCTTCCAATTCCAAAACATGAGCCAAAGGCAAATAAGCCAAATAAGTATCATTCGTTCCCAGACCTGGAATGACTGTAGTCACTGCTGCAGCAGTCGCCACAATGTTTCCATGAGTCATCATGACTCCCTATATGACCAAACACCGAGGCATGAGGACAAAATCAAACTCACAAAGAAACTACGTCACAGGTTCTTATTAGGGAACAAATACTGGCCAATCCAGGAGAATACAAATGTCACTACCGAAATGATGGACTGGAGCACATATCTTGGAGGTGGACGTGACAAATCAAAACGTTGCAGATAATTTGAGAAAAAAAATCTAGCAACAAACCTTGGGCATTCCAGTGCTGCCGCTCGTGTACATGATGACAGCAACATCATCCTTTGATGGTAGTCTTGGCTGAACAGGACTATCTTTCCCAAGTTTCTCAACATCAGCAAAAGATGATACTATCAAATTATCGCTGTCACCAGAATTGCTAGAATCAGTGGCACTTCCATCCTCTTGAAAGTAGACGACATGCTTGAGAGTTTCCAACTTTGAACTTACAGCAACAACCTTCTTGAATTGCTTGAAGTCACATATCAATGTCGACACCTTGGTCTATAATACAGCTAAACCATAAGGGATCGAGAGTTCTTTAAAATCACAAAAGAGAAAATTAAATGTATTTCAGAGGCCATCAAAACTCTGAATAGTTGCAATGAGAGTAAAAGGATATTAAAAGGGACATAGAGTATAAACTGCACCTCGTTAAGGGAGTGTATTAATGCATCCTCGCCCAAGGAAGCATAGATGGTAACAACGGTGACATTTTGTCGCAAGCAGCCCTAACAAAATCAGCATTGCAGAGAATTATTTTCCATATAATGAAAAGTTCCAAAGTACACAAAATAAAAAAAAAATACCTGAATATAAACGGGCAAATACCTGCAAGGCAATAAACCACTCAGCCCGTGTCTCCGAGAAAATGGCAGCGCGAGTATCAGTGTCATGTCCCAACTTGACAAGTCCAGAAGCAAAGTTACAAACACGAGTAAATACTTCACCAAATGTTTCCCACTTATATTCTCCCAAGTGCACTTTCTCAAGCTTCCTCCCATCAATCGCTGCCACAAACTCCTTGCTGATCACCGGCCTAGTCCCCAAAAGCTTGTAATCTTGATGCCTTTTACAAGATTGCTCGAACAAAGATGGCAAAGTTGTAGCAACTTCCCAAGGTACCTCAACCAACTTATCGAGCTTCCCATTACGCACACATAAACCTTCTTCGCCGCTAACTTCGAGAGGTACTCCCCTCTGCTTTCTCTTACTCGTTAAAAATAAGGAAAGAACCACAGGTATCGATATCGCAAATATAACAGCACCTCCATACAATCCAAGAGACTTCAAATTGGTTAAGTGATCAGATTCGGCCCATTCTTCCAACAAGGGCAAGTTCAAAAAACTTCTTTTTCCATCCCCCATTGCTCAGAATCCAGGCTATTATGACACTGCCGCTCTCATATAAACAGCTCAACAACAATGTCCTGATCTAGATGGAAACAACACAGGAACAAATATAAGTTACATGGCACACACTATCAAAACATTGATGAGAATATTGGTTAAAACCACAAAATTCAAGTCAAATCGAATCATATGAGTCAGCTTAAACAATTTCCTAGACTGCATGTAAAATGATGCATCAACTCAAAGTAGCGCGGATAAACACTTATTAACTTACTTATCTAGGTTCCAAAGCTTAATATAGAAACTCCAAACACGAAACCCTAACAGATCACAAAACTAAAATCAGATTCAGAAATCAAAGTCAATTAACCACGAAATCCGATCAAATTCGATGAATGAATACCTTTCTTGTATCAACTGCTGAATCTGAATCTGAACCGACGAGAGAGAAATGAAAAGAAAAGAAAAGAAAAAATCAAATTTGGTTAGATTTTCGAGTTTTGCTTTGACGAAGAAATGGAATGGCGATGGGGACAGAGAGGAAGAGTGGGTCAGTGGCTGACTAATATTCTGTGTGTACTTTGTGATCACTAAATAGAGGGGATGTACATGGACCGGTTCTAAAGTATTCGTTCCTTTTTTTTTTTTTTTCAAGGCTTTTTTTTTCCTTTTTTTTTCCCGAAGAACTCCTACCATCCGATAAAAAATACAATAAATTGATTGACACAAAATTTTATAGATGTATTAAATTTTTTTTATTTGATAAAAAAAGAATATTATTTTCGTTTTATAATTATTGTGATATTTTTCTTTTTATGGAGTATTCAATATTTAATTTGAGAATTTCGTTACTCATCTAAATAATAATTTAAATTTTTTATTGGTCAATCGTTATATTAAATAATGTTTATTATCATTAATATTTTATGATATTTTTTCAAAAAACAACGTTTGATCGTACTCTAACATTGGTCAAACCGTCTATCGTCATACATATCCGGTCAAAATAGTACAAATTTTTTAGGACGGAAGAAGCATTTTTTATTTTTTTTGTGATAATGAGCTTTTATCATATGCTGTAACAATCGTGAGAGGAAGTAGTGGATATACTGTATCTAAATTTGATTGATTTTGTATAGTATTTTTTTAAATAAAAACTTTTTTCAGAAAATTGTCTAAAACTACCGTTTTGGAAAATTATTCCAAAAAACATGTATGTAGGATTTTAATTTTCCAAACATGCAATTTCACTCTCACCCATTTCCCTACTATGTCTCTCTCCATCATCACAAATCATTGTCTCTCACAATCGCTCCCTCGTCGGAAACCATCGATCTCATCTTCCCATCACCATCGTCTAGCCCCTCCTCCCTTCTTCTTCAATCCCAATCATCAATTCAATTGTCTGTGTATATGTGATGAGATTCAATCGATGAAGGATGAGATGACGATATGATGAGAGGCGATGTACATGATTGGAGATGAAGAGGAGGGGAGAAGATGGAGGAAGTTGATTTTGAATACGAGTACGATACATAACAGTGGATTGATTTCACGATAGAGGAGGCCGATTTGAGGTTGAGTAGGACGAGAGTTGGTTCTGATCTGCCACGAGAGTTGGTTCGTGATTGTATTATGGTTGTCTCGAATATGTTTTGCCATTGAAATAGGAGATGTGATCACTGATTTGTTTGGGATCTATGTTGATTTTGTAATCCTTTGTGTTGCAATGTGAATATCAATTTATTTGTGAGAATTGTATCGAGATTGACGTTTTATTTTATGATTTGTGAATATCGGTTTTTCTATCATTTTAATTATTTTAACTAACGTACTATTTTGTTTCTTAAGACATTTCGTTTCCTTCAAAACATAGCGTCTAAACAATGTTTTACTCATGTGCTCTGTTTCACGACAATTAACTTCAATAGTAAATTATCGTATATTATAATTTATTTTACATAATTAAAAGACTTATTTTGACAAAATAATAAGAAAAGAATACAAAATATGAATGGAATGCAACCCTAATATGCATATACGGGAACATACTATTTTAATACAAAAATATTGTATTTATACAAAAATGACTTAAACCTAATTTTGACACTTATTTTTCTTTATGTCAATTTCTACTCTGCCAAAAATAAATTAATTAACCACCAAAGACTCCTAATTATTCATAAAAAATTATTTTAATTGATTTACTTTCCTATAAACACAAACTCTCTTATCCTTGAAAAACATTTTACAAACAAAAAAGTAATTCTTGTCATGCAAGAGATAAGATAAGTAAAAGAACAGAAAAAGGAAAGTTTGAAGAGAAGAGGAGAAGATAAGGTTACAAGGCGATGAGGATCCTTCACCATTAATAAAAAAAGGTGATCATCTTTTTTAAAAATTTTATGAAAAATCATAGGCTCTATGATAAAATTCAGATTTTAATATATATTGAAACCTCACATGTTTAGTTTTTGATAAACTTAATAGATCATGAGTTGGAGTTATGAATCTCACGATATAAATCAAAATATACGGATATATTAATATGTAAAGACTAGTTACAGGGATAACTTGTGGCTTGATTTGGAATTACATAGAATGAGTTAGAAAATGAATTTTATATCAATCGAAAAGTCTTGAAGTCTAGTGTCAAGAACAATCTAAATATTCAGATTTGGAGTTATATGTAAGAAGTTATGAGCTGATTAGTGAAGAAATGTCAAATTGTCTAATCAAATAGAAAAATATAAATCGAACAAATAAATTGCTATTATTGGTAAGGTTTCATGATTAAAGATTTTATTTTATGAAATGATTAGGAATTTTAATTTATGTGAAATTTTACGTATTAATTTTTGGAGGTGTATACAAGAAATTATATATTTTAACGTGTCGAAAAGTCATGCTGAAAAAAAATCAAAAAATGAACCGTTTTGATCCCAAAACAAGTCTAAATATTCACACACTTCTAATGATGTTAAATACATAAAATCATCATCATAAACTATCAAAATAAGTATCAATATTTTTTCTCAAAGCTTGACACTACCATATAATATTACTTAACTCCATAACGTGAACAATCATTCACAAGGATATATCTTAATATACATATCCTATTACAATATAGGATTTGGAGAAGGTACTCGTTGTCATTTAAAGACGAGACTGAAGGTGTGCATGTAAAGAATTATGATAAAAGATAACGTTTAGATTTATTGTGTGTGACGATGCGTATTATTATACCGTGGATATAATAATATGTATTATAATCTTTGGACGTAATCACTAAATGTGACTAGCGTAAAATACTAACTGTAACTATTGTGTGTCATGATAAGATGATGTATGTGTTTGTGTTATGCCTTAAATACTTGTATAAAGAGGATGAATGAGTAAAAAGAGTGTAAATTCATAATTGATGGGATAATTTCGTGATATAAAACACAAAGAATGTTATGTTTGTCGTTTACGTTATACAGTGACTTGGTTGTGATATTCTTTCATCAATCTCGTGAAGTCATTTTAGTATGAGGAAAACTCACTGTAGGAGACCCTGGACTCTACTTTGGCCAATCCCCTTTCACGATGTCCTTTTTGCTAAAGTTGAATCGAGTTTGATAAGTTTAAATTGAATAAATCTCGTCAATGGCACAATTATTACACTGAAGGTATTTATTATCTATCTTCATTGTGTTTTTGAGATGATAATTGTGAATGTCGGATTGATATGATAGTTTCAGAGTGCTGAAACAAATGACCTAAATGATCATTTCTTTTTTTCTTTTTTTTTTACATTCTTCTCTCATGTTACCCCTGATAAGGAGACTGACCTCTTATTAAGCTTTTATTGCTCACGGTTACTATTTTTCTATATTTTTCTTGTTCTATTTGTTGCAGGAGAAATACTTTAAGGAGAAGTATGTCCTAAGATTTAATACTAGATGTACCTTATGTGTGAAAGATATTCTGATCTTAAAAAGATATGTAAATTTCGTGATAAAGGGGATATTATGAGTTATAATTAAGTGCATCACAAGTTTCTAAACTAATGATGTACAAGTGAACTTACATTAATTCTTATGACTAAGACAGAAAATATAGTTTTTGTCTAATTGAAGCGTTGGGCCTAGCGATAGTGACGTCATATATATGATTAATAGGTAATGAAAAATCGGGGTGTTATAGCTTTACTGTAGCAATTGTAAGAGGAGTTACTTGGTGTACTATAATTGATTTGATATTTTTCATTTGAAAAGATTTTCATATTAGAAAAGGTTGCATTAATTGGGACATGGGCTAGAAAGAAAAATGCTATATTTTTCATGGGAGAAAAAGAGTGTATATTTGTGACCTGTAGAGAACAACCTCTGGATCATCACTCACAAAGAATTTACGGCACATAAAGATTCTGGAGGTTGCAATATGTCTATGAATGGTGGAGTCATAAAGGTATGTTAGAGGTATCATGTTCATGATGAAGGGCTTGGAAGATAGATAATCAGTTTAGGTTGATTGACATCACAGTTGTGAAGACAGGTCTTCAAGGACAACCGTACAAGATATGAGACAGAAGCCAACGTCGGAGTATCAAGAAGCCGAGGGATGGTTCACTTGACACGATCTCGGGGAATTCTCATACCAAATAGTGAAGATCCAGTTAATCATTATGAGGCTATTAGATTTGGTAGAGTGAAGATTGCGAAGTCTATATTGCACATGAGACATAGAGCACAAGTTGTGCAGACAACGAAAGATTCATGTAGCACAGGTGGTGCAACTACCAAATACAAGTAGATGACAGAGAAAACTGAGAGAAGATCTTCAAAACTATGTGATGCAAGTGAGTATCGAAGAGGAAAGCAGAGGTGGTGAGCCTAACCTCTAAGGTCTTAGGATCCCAATTATGATCATGCTAAGATGGGCACAAAACGACTATTCAATCTAGGTGACCCGTGTGTTTTAAGATCTCAACCCAAGGTGGAGATGGTTGAATATTGGCTCGAGATTTGATCCAGATTTAGATATTTTGCAATTTGATTAAAATATTTACTATGTAAACTATCTTTAGGATATATCTTTGAGTCATCTTTATTTCTCTATAAATAGGGAGCTAATAGAGGTTTTTCTATGGGTTTTCGAGATTGCCTTTTTCTATGATGTATGAATAAAACATAATGTGAGATTGAATGAGTTAGGAGAGACAAACAAGTTATAATCCTTCGTTTGATTAGTGATTTATTTTTTTTATGGGTTTTTATAGCCTTCGAGGGTTTTTCCATATTAAATCTCGAGTGTTATCGTCACAGTTCTTGTTCGTGTGATTGATTTTGTTATTTGATGTAATTGTTTCTCAGTTTAAATTCGTAATAATCTTGATCATTGTTTCAATAACTAAAAAAAATCATTATTATTATTTATCTAGATGTTCATATATACCAAAAAATAATTTTGTTGATTACTCATGGATGGTCTTAAGAAAAAAAACTCTAGATATATCAAATAAAATACACCCATGAGTTTAAGTTTATTCAATGTTAGTATCATATAACTAGATTAGAAAGTGAAAAGAGGAGGTGAGGAACACAAAATAAATGGTGAAATATGCATTAAACATGAAATCCTTATTAAACATAAAATACCATTAGGCCCAAATACCAAGCAAAAATCCACCTGATCCCTGAAATTATATCTAGTTCTTTCTCCATTCTGAATTATAAATATTGGTTTGAAAATCACATTTGTGATAGGACGTTTGGTTCGTATCGTAAGACGATCAAATATTTTTTTCCGAAAAATTATCGTGAAATATTAATAATAATTTAAGTTATGTATTTCAACCTGACGTCAATGATATAATTTTCTTACGTGATCAAGATGACAAAAAAAACTCTTCAAAATATATGATGAGTTATACAATGATTGACAATGTTGTTTATAATATATGACGAAAGAAATAATTAATTGATATGTGAAAATAAAATTGCAAATGAAGTCAACTGAATATCTTGCAAGTTACGATTATCGATCATCATCCGTGACATGTCACATAAGCTCTTATCCAAGACCAGGTAGAATTATTCAAAAGTAAACACTTCAGGATAGAGTCGGTCACAAGATAAAGACAGTGCAAACAATGAGCATCGCAAGTTGCCTAGCGACATTGCCGAAATCTGATTGCTATTGTCACCAGCACTGATCTTGCACAAAACTCCGGCCATGTTTAACCTATCAGCTCTTCTTGTACAATGTATCAATCGTCAATAGTCGATGATCCAAACAAAATGGAAAGAACCACATCGAACGATCCAACATGAAGTCATGAACACCGGAATACAGGATTTCAAACACAAAGAAACACGAAAGTTATCAAACCACAAATGTACAAAAATCAACTGTAATACAGAGTAAGAGAACATTCGACATCGCAAATGTTCATACGATGATGATCCTGGCCAATGCTAAACGGCCATCAAATAGCTAGTCCATTTGACCATGCTTCCCCGCTTCGAGACTAAAGTTCTAACAAAAATGTGATTCAGATTCGAGCACAAGATAATACAACACAACACCATAATTCAAATCTAACTCTTAATCGAGCATAACACGGGAGATCTAAGTCGGATACAGAAATGTAAGCATCTAGCAGCATCTCAGCACAGAAGAAACACGCCAGGGGTTCTCAATAGGAGGGGAAGCAAAAAAAAACTACAGAAAGGTGATCTCGCGGCATCCTCACAACTCTCAAGGACTTCTAGTCATAGACAGAATGGCTGCGTTGAGCGGCTTAGTTTTCACTATTAGGACTTGATGAGAACCGCAAGGCTCTGACAAGCGCCTAGCGTGAATAAGGGTGGTAGCGACTACCGTTTCCATAACCAGATCTATTACCATAAAACCCTGCACCACCACCACCAACACTACCACTACCAGCACCAGGGCCGGGGCCATAGCTGGCCCCAGGACCTGAATTTCCATACCCACCATCGCCTCCACGACCATAAGGACCCAGACCGCCTGCATTACCGTATCCACCTCCTCCATAGGGACCTAAGCCACCTCCTCCATAGGAGCCATAGCGGCCGGAGTAACCAATCGAAGACTCCCCACGGAAACCACCATATCCGCCTCCAGGGTAGTTACCATAACCCCCAGCAAAGTCACCACCACCGTATCCACCATAATCACCGAACCTAGAGGCAGGGCCACCAAAGGCCCCATAAGAAGCTGGACTAAACCCACCTCCATAACCGCTATATGAATCTTGAAATCCTCTGTTGTACCCGCCTCCACCACCGCCGTATGAGCGTGCCCTAGGTTCACTACCAAATGAAGGACCGTGAGCTGAGTCTGAGGCTTTCTTTGGTTCAGCCTTCTTCACCTCAACCTACAACATAAAATTACATTAACCTAAAGGCTAAAAGCACCAGGAACCTACTTTCGGGTAGATCAATGTTCCTGTCCTAATATACAAGATGTGGTAGGCAAGATAGGAAGGACAGCATAGCACCATTAACGCGAAGAGAAGTTCTGTGCAGGGAGTACAACGCATACAAAACCATGCTCTGGTGAAAAAATAGTGGAACTAGACTCACCCTGCTACCATTCATATCAATCATATTCCCACCAGCTAGCACATCATCAACAACCTTTTCGCTCTCAAATACGACAAATCCAAATCCTCGAGAGCGATTGGTGGCACGGTCATGTATGATCTCATGTTCTACGACCTTTCCATACTTTGAGAAAAATGCCTTGAACTCCTCTGATAAAGAAAGAACCAAGAGTCATTGAGAAGCAAAAAAACAGTCCTGGTAAACAAGATATCATAGCATAACTGCATGAGCAAGAAGAACATGGATCGTACAGCTATGAGTGAAGAAACTACCATACAAGCAGTAAATCATTGGAACCAAAGAGCAAAGACTCGAAAACTAACCTTCAGTTAAGCTAGTAGGAATTCCACCAACAAAGAGTTTCTTCGTCTTAAAATCATTTCCTTGGGAGGCACCCTTAGGAATAGTTCTTTTGATCTCAACCTGCATAAATCAGTGTTGTAGACTTCAAAACAAGCATCCAGTAGATCCTACACTTAAACCTTCTGTAATTTTTCAATGAACATTTGAAAGGAGAATTATTTAACTTCTACAATCACAATATCATATGGATAAAAAAGTGAACAATTCAATGAATAAATAAGCACCACCAGCAGAACAAAAGGTATCCTAATTTATGGAAATTCTTCATAAAATGTTTCAGCAACATTTTCACAACCTACAACTTCACCATCGCACGAGCCTAGTTGGGGAAAAAAGGAATACAATTTTAAGTATCAGGCTTGCACATCATAATTCTCGGGTGGACAAAGGAGCGCTGAGCACTATCCCTTACATGTTGTTATATAAAAAGGAACTGCTGCTTTCCTCCGTCACTCCTGACCACGTTACGAATTTCAAAATCTAAACAGCATCATAACATGCATAGATGCTCACTTTTATTTGTCTCTCCAACAAACCAGACATGTCAAATGGAGCTTTATAGGAAACAAGACAAGGAGAAGAGTGATAAACCACTGCTGATTTTGATGGATTTCAAATAAGAATTTTGATTGTATATGGTTGATTTTTGCCATTAATAGTTGCTGGACGATAACACCCTACCCCCTTCTCACATTTCGCCTAGCAAATATATCGAACCGAGTTCAAATTCACAAGGAGAAAGTGCATAAAAATTCCGAAACACTGAGCATGACCCTCCCCTAACAATCAAGAACTAGGAAGTGTATCTATTAAACTGGTAAAATCATCTTCAAAGCATAGTCATAAACATCGCTACTCAATACTCTTATCTAGCAGAAATCAACACAATACACAACTAAACAAAAACTACCAATCAGAACGAAACAAGATCAGCAGTTCCACTCACAGGCTTCCCATTGATGACATGCTCCTCCTGGATCACGACATCCACAACAGCCGGATCAGCATACGTGATAAACCCAAACCCCCTGGGCCGCTGCGTGTGTCGATCCTTCATTATCACCGAATCCACTATTTCCCCATACTTCCCGAAATACTTCTCAAACGTCTCTACACAATACACACACCAAAACACATCAACAACACACTCAATCTACACTCAGCTAGCTCAAGACAGCACCACAAGAAAACAAGGGATCATGTTCCGGAATTATACCGAGCGTGGTTTCCTTGGCAAGCCCGCCAATAAATATTTTCCTGCAAGCAAGGACAAAATTGTCAAGAATTGTACGGACATGGAAACCTAGGGTTTATACAGCAGGAATGCTCTAGACAATTGAATTTGCAGTAGTTTGTTCAGCACTCTACCTTTTCAAACCTTTAATTTTGGTTAGTTAACACTAAAACACATGCAGCCCATGAAAAATCAAACAACCCAACACAGTTTTCCAAACGACTGCACGGAAGTGACTGTAACTAACCTTTCTCATGTGTGAAATCGGTGAGTGAGAGATAGATGAAAAATTGGAGAGGAATAGATAGATTACCCAGGGCTGGCGCCGTCGACCTCGTTCGTCGATCGCCTCGAGTTCATTGTGAATCGACGGAAGTGAGCAGAGGGGGGAGAGAGGGCAGTGTGTGTGCTGGTGGGAGGTGAAGGATTGGCGAGGGATTTCTAGGGCTTATTTGGGGGTCTTGTGGATTAGATGCGCTTTCCTGTCCTAATTTTGACATCGTTGTACAACTTACAATGTTGTTGTAGTAATGGAATTATTCATGAAATGATTCCACTGAGTTTTTATTGATACTGTTAGAAATTTTGCGTCTTTACAAAGATCATGATCATGAACAAACAATATGAAAAATAATTAAATAAATGAATGCAAACGACATCAGATCTTTACGTGGAAAAAATACTTAATAGAAAGAAAGAGATGTTGTCTATGATTCACTTACATATTCTTTTGAATTATATATTTCGGTAGGAGTCATTTTGAAAACCAATACAATTGGAAAGAAAAATACCCATAAAAAAATAATCACTAATCAATAATCGGATTATAACGATAATCTCTATCCAAATCCACTCGATCTCGTTTATGTTTCCCCCGTCAAACCCTGAAGGAATCTCTATGAATTGATATTACACTTTTGTACAATATAACACCTAATAATATTGGATATTTATAGATTTTGGACAAGATATCAGAATCAAAAGACGGATTCAAATCTGTCGAAAAACTGCTTTAGAATAAAGACAAGACGGTGTTCGGACACAATATAGTTTCTCCTAAAAACAATGTCTATGGGCATTAGGCCGTGTCCGGACATGGACTACCACTACACCCAGACGCAATGTAATTTTCACTAAACTTGTATTTATGCAATGAGTACCATGCACGATTGTACTTCGTAACGGGCCTTATCTCCCAACTCTTCCATGGACAAAAAACAAGAGATACAATCCTAACTATAAGTGTACATGTCGAGTTGATCTTTAACTCATCGAGTGAGGTTGAGTCAAACTCGAATCTTTCATGGACTTTGAAGTCCATATCGAAGTCGAGCCAAATTGTTTTTTATGAACCGAAGAATCGTGTCTTGTTTGAGTAACATCCTAATCTTGAGTTGAATTAGGGTTGAGATTTTGTCGAATCAAATCCGAATTACTTTTGAAACAGTTTAACTTGTGAACAACACCACATAGTGGTATTACCCAATACATTGTCGGCCCGAACAAAACATTATGCTAGTAATTCTAAATCAGCCCATTCTATTAAAATCATTAATCTTATTTTGACAAAAACTAACATAATATGGCCATCTTCATCATAAAAAAAAATTATTAACTCGCTCCATAACTAAGTGTGGCCTTCGTACGTCGGTAAAAAATTCAGTTATAAATATAAAAAGCAGCCGTCCAGGATTCACCCTTCACGGCTTGTGTAAATCTCATCCTTTGTCCAATCAACAACTAATTCTCACGATTTGTCAAATTTTTCATTTGCTATAACATCTCAACATTCAATCATTTTATTTAAGAAGACATCACAACTGTAATACCTTATTTAAGAAGACGAGCATTTCAATATAAATATATTACAAATTGTAGGAATTTTTTTTATTGATACTCAAGTTCATTTATTATTGGTTTATTGATCATTAAAAAACTTCATCATTATTAAATATATGAAAACTTAAGCCAATCAAATTGAACCAAACTATTACCAAGCATTATCAAAGTCCATAAAACAATCATATTAAGTCAATTATGCTAATAAACCTATAATGTTAATGTAGGAATATTTTATTTTTTGATAATTAGATCTTTTTCATATGTTAACTTCTATTAAATTATTTGATAATAAACTTATCTGCTTATAAAAATTTCATTTATTACTATTTATATAAAGGGTTGATTATGAAGCAAATTGAACAAAAATACCGAATGAAAGTTTTGTTTATGTTTTACGGTTTTATTATCCGTTGACATCCGTGAACTATGAACAATGACTCTGTGAATTAATGTATTATATGTAAGTGTATTACAACTTCAGGCATATTAACAATAAAATTTCAAAATAGATACTAAAATATGAATAAAACTTACTTTTAATATTTTATCTGATTGCCCCTTGATTCTAATAAATCATACTCCCTCCGTCCTAATGAAATTATAATCAATAAAATTATTCATGATATGAATTATACGCGGAGCGATGAAATATCGTTTTACATAAAATTATCATAAAATATTAATAATAATTTAAATTATATTAATATAAATAATAATAATTTTTTAAATATATATAATAAT
>LIEC01008696.1:0-16921 GCA_001925005.1 Drosera capensis | reverse complement strand
CCTTCATCAATGGCCAATTCCCAGCTCCTTGGCAGTTGAAAACTCCCACAACCCCAACAAGCTTGTTCAAGTTCCATATCTTCAGCAAGCTACGTAAAGGTGAGGAACAACAAATGTTTATATGGTTGTGCCAAATCATTGAGCAGCTTTGTAACGGAAGTTAATAGTATATTGCACACCTTTCGCCGTCCATAACTGGATCCTTAAACAAGCAATCTCTAGTTGGACGTCCCGCGTATCTTGCCCTCAAGATGGATCCATCGGGCAAAACCAACTTCTTGAGAACCTTGAAATCATGCGCGCCTGGCTTATCACTGAAAATGCCACAAATGGACCTTAAAGTAGTTACTACCATACTTGTCAAAATAAGAATGCCCACGCAACCTATAGGGTAAGGAAGATGTATTTTTTGCTTACCTGACATATACCGCACATCCACCGATTGCTCTACACGCAGCATGGAAGTCCGCTGTGCTGTGTACGCTCTGAACACAAGCATGGAAAATGGATTTTTTCTGAAACAATTCTCATGGAAGGCATCACATTCTGCATTGAAAAAAATACCATCGGACACTTACGTGGAACATGTCCCAATCTGGCACAACTATCTCTCCAAGAAGAAGGCTGTTGAAAGCAACAGAAGCGACATGTAATGTTTGAAGGGTAGGCTCTCTTGGCATGAAGTCTTCTGATGCTCGCGCTGTTGCACTCTTCTTTGAACTGGCCAAGACAAATTCAAGCAACAAAAGGTATCAAAAAATGACATTCCTGCCACATAATCATTTGGAAGCCGCATTTTTCACTTAATCATAGCTTGGAGGCGAGAACCTGTAGATGTTGTCCGAACTGTGACTCATGCAACAAATAAGGTTGTTCTCTTTAAAATTCTTGGCAACAGATTCCTCCAGAGCATATTGGTACTCCTTGCTCAAAGCGACTCGTCCACCATAACCAGACCCTACTGTTTCAATGACGTTCTGGACGTCAACCTTCACCCCATCATCACCAATGCTTGCAAGAAAACTATGCTGGTCAATGTAGAAATCATAAATCTTCTCCGGGTCAATTACTGCGCGTCCATATTCCTCGATGCTGTCCATGGCAACACCTCTCACATTTTTCAGCGCATCCGATGATGGAAGAAGCCCTCCCCAGTAACCAACTAAAGCATGCCAGACGTAGACATATCTGCACTACAATTGTCCTTTCATGAGCAAAGTGCTATCTTGCAAGCATATAGAAAGGAAAATGAAGGTCGGTGCTTCTCAGAAAATGCATTACTTCAGCCCATGTCTTTCTTTCACGAAACTTATGAACTCCGCAAAGGTGGCATAATCATCTGATGTCAAGACTTTGAATTTGCTATTTTCCTTGATGTCCACCAATCTTGTTGCAAACCTTTTGATTAAGAGAAATCAGCAAAAAATAAAATAAACAAGAGCTCGTGAGGACGTTGTTTGTGTTCTCCAATCACCGACAAGTTTCAACTGAAGGAAGCACTTACTGGACGCCTTCCTTGGGAGGTTCTCCTTCTTTCACGAACTCATTGAAAGTGTCCTGCCACCCGTCATCAATAATCAAGAACTTCGGTCTAACACCGCCCTCAGAAAAGCTTCAGTTTAACAAATCGAACAATTGTGATGTTAGATAATTTCCCTATAGAGGATGGAAACCGAAGGCAATGCTCTCTCATGACATAAGGTTTCAACTAAGAGGAGATCCAGACTCAAGCACTTCTACTTGTACCTTTCTAGACCTTCTCTGATACCCTGTGGGGTGACGTTTTGGTAGAAGGCATCCCAAGTGCACCATCCAAACCAGTCTAAATGTTCCGGTACCTGTTAATGATCGCCATAATATGAATATCAGTCGATTGCTACTGTTAATCTGTGCACACAAACCGAATCATGGGAGACATTACCTTCTTGTTATCAATATGATGGAAGGTTCCCTTGCGTTTTTCCACTAATCTGTACAGCCATTGGACTAGCAAGTCACTAATCTTCTTATAGAAAAATCAAGGAGTCTGGAATTGCTACAAATGAACTGTAATCTTATTCATATGCATATTACGCACTTGATTGAGTCCTTCATTAGCTGATATGGGTTATCTCCATAATTTACCAAGACTGCTTCTGATACTTGGCTTGTCTGAACCCGAGGATCTCCTGTATGCATAGAACAAACTCACGTGAACTCAAGGGCTACAAGGTTGATACAGAAAACTCTAATGCATAACGTCTAACTGCTATTACATGACACCAACATTAATTTATTTGAACTGTGGACCCTGCAAACCAATAGTACTATATGCAAAAGCTGAACTCATACATCTATGAAAAAGTCTAAGCCGATACATATCCTGTATTTGTCCTGAAAATCATCTTTAACTGTTTGCAAGATGTAAGATAATCAGAGACTAACCACTCTCGACGCAGAATTGCAGCTCATTTTCCGGAGACCCCTGAAGAGTTACCCGGAACTGTCCTTCAAGGAGAGGCAAGAATAGAATGTAAAAGGTACTGTCCCCCTTTTGCTCCGAATCATCGTCTTCGAGGGCAGACTCTTCTTTCGCTTCCAAGAGCAGAAGCTGAGTTTCCAATTGGACTTCACTGCCTGATTTTCCAATCCGAGGTATCATCCACCATATTTTGAACCGATATAGGCTCAGAAAGTTGTATCCTCTAGCATTGGACATATGAAAACAATTGTAAATGTTTAGATATAAATCATGCTAAGACAAAATCGCATAATTTTTTATTTTATTTTTTTCGTTCTTCGACATTCAGGTCATCCCTTATATGGAAACTCGGTGAGTTAATTGAAAAGGTACAATCAGATAAATCACAACATCCCAACATTGCTTAGAATCACTTTAGTGATTAATATTGCATATTCTTGATAAAACTCATGAAAGATCTCCAGAAAATTCAGAATGTAATTAGATCTCCATGGAATTCCGAATGTAATACTCTTTAAAATCTCTCACGCTTTCTATATAAGAGAGAGCGTTGTGCTTTGCATAGAACTTCAACTTGAAATATGTATGGTGTTAAAAGTATTTGAAAAATTGTCAATTATAAATATTTTTTCTATAACAACAACATTTACAATAGAATTTCAAAACATTAACTAAAGATAAACTTGAGACCAAGTTATAATTTATACTAACCATATAAACATTTGAACAACAAAAAAATGATGATATATACTACAAATGAAATTAATAATCCAACGATTAACAATCAATGTAATCCTTAGTCACAATTAAATGTTGAAAGGAAATTAGTTTCTATTGTATAAGTATTGAGTATAAGATCGTAATTAATTCTCCAAGGCTCTTAGGCAGCTGCTCAAACGTATTTCCTGCCACTTTACATTTTATTTGGCTTAAGTTTTCTATATCACATATGTTATCTTGATCTATAGTTAGAAAGATTGTGCCGATATCTTTTTTTCCTATAAAAAATGATTTTTATCCTCATTCTTGTGACATTGTGCTTAAGTTTGGGAAGAAAAATCTCCATCGTCACTTCTGCATTCAAAGTTAAATTACTAAGATGAATATACAAAGCGTTTTGATATTGACTATTTTTTTGGGAAGTGTCCACAAATTAAACCAACTGCAAGTCCAAATCGAACATCATTAAAAACCAAAAAATGTTCTAAATAGTGATTAAACCCATTCCCATATTCTCCACCCTCACCCCTCCTCAACCACACTCCCCACACTACACCCTGATCAATACCCACGTCACTCAAATCCGCATCGCCGACGACATCGACGCCTAGGAAATAGTAAAAAATAATTGAAAGCAACGAATATACTTAAAATCATCTGTGCTATTTTATTTGAAAATACACAAATCACAGATCACAAATCAACCGTTGCCTCTACAACTAATCGAATAACAATTCACTCCTCCCATCTGATCTCATCGATCCCTACCTCACTAATAATTAAAATGACAATTTTTAGAGTAAAAATTTAAATATTTGAATTGTAATTTTTGTGAAAAGGGAAAGGGAAGACAGCACGCCGGAGATGAACTGGAGAGCGAGGGAGGCGTCATAGCCGACGGACATGGCTGAGCTGGTTGTGGTAATTAGGTTAGGTGTTGGATATATGTGGAAAATGTCAAAGGATGACAATTATGTAAATAAAAATAGAAAATGGGGGAAAAATATTGGAAATACACTATTTATATTCATCTTTT
Organism: Drosera capensis; assembly: GCA_001925005.1. Lineage (NCBI taxonomy): Eukaryota > Viridiplantae > Streptophyta > Magnoliopsida > Caryophyllales > Droseraceae > Drosera > Drosera capensis. The sequence continues at coordinate 12,704 of LIEC01008696.1, read as the reverse complement.
GCTATAATAATAGAGTATAATACGTCATCACACCCAAAATAAAACAAAACCGATACAAAACCACCGTTGACCTCACCGTCAACCAGAACCTGAAACCACAACAAAGATGATGGAACTCACTTGAGAACACCCAGGGTGGAGACATGACGATCCGCGGCCACATCAAACTTGGCTCCAACAAACACCGACTGATCCGACGACTGCACAGGCGAAACGACGATGTTTCCAGGAACTCCGGTCAACACTACCTTTCCGTTCACCAACAGGCTCCCATCCTTGACCAGTGGTTTCGCTCCGATCGTCATTGCAGCAGTTTGATTATGACTCCTCCACGATGGAACAAAATCTCCGACTATCCTCCTAGTCCTTCGTCGTCGATCTACGCTGCCAACTGTGGATCGAGATGTGGATCAGAGCTTGATCGACGTAGTCATGTGATTCGAATTCGATTGCCAACAAGGAGACATTTAAAAATGTGGGGGCAAATTGTACCAGTAGGGGCAGGTTGCCCCCTATCTAGACGATTTATATTTCTTGCTTTTTCAAACTCATAATATGATACTAATCAGAAGAATTGGAGCATGTATTAAAAACATGTTGACGTGGCTTTAACATCCAAAATTTGTAACGTGCAAGGCTAAAACTGATAAGGACATCAACTGAAGCCAGTGGAAAAGGTGATAACCGACCTTGAAAGGTGAGTTGGCGACACGGCACGCAGACGTGGACATTGACATTGCTTTTCGAGGATGGCGATTGGAGAAGATCCAGAGAGTTCTGGAGCAGGTGGAGCTTACGTGGTGATGAAACTGGCCTCCACATTATTCTGAGTCCGCAATGACTCGGATATGATGCCGCCATTGCCATTGCCATTGCCATTGCCCCTCCGACAAGGACTGTTAGTTTGATTCCTCTGTATACAGTCGTCACGTCTCAACCGCTGCCATAGATTAATTCAACTTGAATACTTACTCCTTTGTTGTAATAACATCCGAGATACTAACACACACTCAAAGTTCTTTGGTTTTGTAACGCTTTAGGTATCACTGACGAAACAATTACGCTCAATTGCCATTCTTTCTTCTCCTTTTTTTTTTTTATAAGTAAAACGATCAAAATAAAAACCTTGTATTGAATCGATCTGCATTCTTTGCCAAAATTTGTGGAATTGGAAATTGGAGAAAGTCCAAATATTTTATGAAATCAAAGGATTCGCCGGAGACAAAAGACACTCACTCACCATCTCGATCCAGCCGCCGCTGCCTTCTGTCCGCCGCTACTATCCATCTCGAGTCGCAGAGCCGACAGAGGCGGCGACTGGGAGTCGCCCTCGACCGTGATTGACGACAGACAGGCAATGTTGGAGTACCCCTCTAATCCATTTATCGTTGGTTATCATCAGTTTCAATTGGATTCACTCGTTTATATTCGCTCACCCTTGTGGGGCCTGTAGTGGGCCGGGTCAACCCGAACCCGAACCCGAATTTCTTTTGGTTGGGTATGGTGAAATCCAACGCCGATGTGGGTGGTGTCGGTGTTCGACGAAGATGAACAAAACGGAGAAATTGAAATCACTGCTGGGTACCTGCGATTCGATCAACAAGCTCAAGCAAATCCTCTCATCACCCACTGACTCCTCTACTCATCGGCTCCTACCCTTTCGCTCTTCAATCAAGCGATCAGAACCTATTCGAAGACCCCCTGTTTATGGTTCGACGCTTTGGGATTGTATCTTCGAATGGTAAGGTCTCAATGGAGGCCTGATAACTTCACTTACCCTTTCCTGTTCAATGTAGTGGGCGAGATCGGGGACGTTAGGGTTGGGGCGGAGATATACAAAAAATGGGGAGATGGATTCAGCTAGGGCGATTTTCGATGCTATGCCAGGAAAGACGGCATTACGGCAATGATCTCTGTGTACTCGCAGAATGGAAGGCAAAGTGAAGCGTCCGAGGTTTTCCATGAGCTGCAGAGAACAGGTATCAAGGCAGATGCTGTGACTGCCACGGCTGTTATCTCTGCAATGTCACAGTTAGGAATTTATGATCTTGCACATTGGATCACTGATTATATAGAGTGAGTAGGCATTGAACAGAACGAGTATGTCATCACAGCTTTAGTTGACCTGCATGGAAAATGTGGCAATATAGAAGAGGCATGTCGGCTATTTCAGAGGATCCCTAAGCCGGGCGTATTCCCTTACAGCGCTTTGATTACAGGACTTGCTTCATAAGGGCATGGCTTGAAAGCTTTAGAGTATTTCGAAAAGATGCAATCTGGGAAAGTTCAACCGGATCATATCACATTTGTCGGCGTGCTCACTGCCTGTCGTCACACAGGGTTAGTGGAAGAAGGGTTGGAGTTCTGGGATAGCATGATAAGAGATTATGGAATTGCACCGGATGCTGACCACTATGCTTGCCGGGTAGATATGCTTGGGCGTGCAGGGAGGCTCCGTCAAGTTTTTGACATGATAAAAAATATGCCCGTTGGTCCTTATCCTCGAGCTTTGGGTGCTCTTCTTGGAGCCTGTAGAACATATGGCAATGTCGAGATTGCAGAAAGTGTAGCCGAGGAACTGTTCGAATTAGAACCTGAAAATACCGGAAACTATGTGCTTCTCTCTAGTATATATGCAGTGTTGGAGCAGTGGGATCATGCTGATAGGGTCCGTAGAGCAATGAAAGAGAAGATCAAAGCTAAGCTTCAAGGCTCTGGCTTGGTTCAAGATTTCAGTTTTACAGACACCGAAAGACCTGCTATTTCACAGAGGTCACAGCTCTAGATGGGAGTGCTTGCTGTTGGCAGGCTAATGATTGTTTTCTATATCAAGCACCCAAGGATATCGTTCACCTTATGGGTCTCTGATTCTATGCCCATTTGAGTATTCGAATATGATTTACCCAAGGATACCATGACCTGTTGCCTAAGTTGTCAGGACTCAGGACTCTCAGGTAACAGATTCTACAGTCCCTGATATGCTGCTTCCGACATAGACTATCCCGAACCCACTCCAAATTGCATAAAGCAACGAGGGTTAGTCCAATTACTATGCAGTGACTAAGATAGATCACCCAGATCAGGATTTCAATCTTCAGCAAATGGTTTACAGGTATGCTCTCGGCTTTCCTAGAACAAGCTTACACCTGCTTCTGACTTGGAAGTCTTGCTGATGGAATGGTAACTGCAGATTACTTGTGCTGTTGCTGTAAGGTTCACATCGGCGTGCTCACAGCTTGAGCACTGATGGTGCTAAGGTGTATTCCCTCTTTAGTTCCAAGTTCTTTTTCGCTTCTCCACATTGTTTTCTAAGCTCCATACTTGTTCTGCTATGATGTGGGCATGCCATTCAACACACCCTTTTTGTTAAGAGAAATATTGACCATGTGGCTATCTAGGATGTGATATAGAACAATGCAATTTCCGCATAACTGAATTATACAGTACAAAATACCACAATGTTGATACCCTTTATGAACATGATCTTTGTGCACTCAAGTCAAGGGCCTAGGAGTAGCCACCAAAACAAGGGGAGTCTTCTTATGAGTTGTGACACCAGGAGCTTCCTTCATGTCTATTTCCTCGCTTGTCATCCCTTCTGGTAATTCCCAGTCGAAACAGTACAGAAGATTTGAAAGTGCAAGCTCGGTCAATACCAGACCCAAGTTAAGTCCAGGACAACCACGACAACCTCGGTCAGTACATAGGCAATAGATAAGTCATCGGTGGTTCGTCGGACCTCGAAACCCTAATGCATGTAACAATACTCCGATATTCTGCTTTGAATCACAATGGTGAAAGGTCATACAACAAATCTCAAGCTTCGATGAGGATTGATTAGGGCCAGTTCGAACTCGGGTCGATGATTACGAACCTCCTGGAAATGCAAGTGACATCGAATTCGTTTCTCGTCGTCAGACTCTTTCCTCACGCTGTTATTCTATTTCTCCACGTGCCGATGAGAGGATTAGAGTTGTTCGATCTCATGCTGTTTTAAATATTTTGCTTCCTTGTCACTTCGATTCTCCATCTCAAAAACATGGTAATGTTAGTGACCACCAGCTCAACTTCCTCCAAATCTTTTTTCAGGTTTTGCATATTTACTTCAGTAGTTCTCCAGCAAAGCACGCTGCCGAATGCACTGCCTAGTGTGCCTATTGCTTAATGGTATGTCGATCCTCTACATGCATACACTACTGATGCCAACCGCTGGCAATCTACTATTGTAATAAGAGTACAATTTAACGGAGACTACAAATTGTGAGTTAGTACTTAGCGGAATGAAAGAAGTGAAATCAACCCATCAAATACGATGTGCACCAAAAGGACGAGATACATCATTTCAAAACCAATCCTGGAAACATATCTTTTTTAATTATAACTCCTCATGCTGAAGTTCGATAAAAGGAAGAAATGATTATCCCTGATTAACCATATCAGGCCAGAAACTAAATATGACGTCTGTATCCATACCAATCGGATTCTTTCATCTATGACATTTCTGTACCCTCTTTTGAAGGGGTGATGCTTTCCTCCTGTTATCCATAAACAAAGTTAGTACATCGTTTATTCATTAAAAAATTATTAGAATGACTGTGATTGCAAGGTCAACAGTCCCATCATAGAATGGAAGTATCATCCTATCCTACCAAGCTTCTTCTCGATAAATTCAGCCAGGCCATCAGAAGTCCTTTGTTGAGATAGTATCAATCAAGTATGAATCAAGAACTGAGAGTAGTCCTCAGCTGAAATAAGGACGATACTTCTTCTAGGACAATAGCAGACAGTAGAGCTATTACACGGTTTCGATTGAGCTCACGACCAGATGAATCCACAACAGCTGACCTGTAGAACAAATATAAGAAATCATTTAACGCATGTTAAATGTCCAAATCTAACAAACGACATTCTAAATGAGAAAAATTCACCTATCATTGCATCTGTACCAAAGATAACCCCAAATCTGCTGTATTATCGAGAACTGTTTGAGTGATAACTTTATTGCAACTTCATCCTCTGGATTAGGAATATGGCTTGGAAACACAACGGAAGGACCAAAGAGAGATGTTCCACAGAACTCCCGATTTGCTATGAAATTCGGGTTTCACCCCTGTTCGTGGAGAGAAGAAGAAGACCACGTTCATATTGACGCAGATCCTCAATCGATCCTCCCTTCAACGGCGTCACAGGGAATCACCCCCAGTCGATTGCAATTGGTCTTCGATCTCGATGGGAATTACCCCCAATCACAAGAGATGAAGACGATAGCTCTCGACTTCGGCCACTTCGGGAATTCACGATCTCCGATCCCACAAGGCGGCGCTAGGGTTTTACTCCTGGTCGACGGGACTCGAACTCGAACCCTGATCGTCACTGTTTTTTTCATTTCTCTCTACCGCAGCGGCGTCAAGGTGGTTTCTTTTAGGCCTTGATGGACCCCTCTTAATCTCAGATCTGGACGATCTTCGATCACATCAAGGTTATTGTTTCACCACCAGCAGCCACTACTACGAGAAGGTAGAAGAAGAAACAGATCGGATGAGAACGAGGATGGAGATCGATGTGCTTTTTCATCTCTCTCCACGGCGGCAGCGCCAAGGTGGTTTCGTTTCGTCCTTGATGGACCCCTATTGATCTCAGATCTGACCGATCTTGGACCACATCAAGGTTATGTTTCACCACCATCAAGCCAACCACTGCGAGGAGATAGCTGAAGGGCCACGATCTAAGTCGAATCGGTTCATCTCGATTGAGATCTTCGATCGGTGATCCCTTCAGCGGCGTCGGGGAATCACCCCTGGTCGATCGCAATCGATCTTCGATCTCCGCTACGACACCGGAGAAAAAGATGATAGCTCTCGACTTTGGCCGCTAGTGGAGATTTTCGGATTTGACGATGTGCGCCGTGGTGAGGGGGTTGATTAGCGATTAATCGGAGATGGCATATAGCCGTTGGGTAGGTAGTCTTCTGCGTTAAGATAACGCAAGGGATTTTGATGTGAAGGAAGAGACACATTCAGGTTCACTCGGACACACAAAAGAGTCCGACAATAATTATTTATCTTTATCTCAATAAAATTATAATTAATTAATTTAATATGATTTATAAATATATATATTGATTTTATTATAAAATTTTATCCTTTGATTTGTTTGAGTGAGAGAAAGAGAAAAAAATAATATAAATTGAAATGATATAAAATCACATTGAACAAAATTCACAAGAATATTAACTACATATTCTTTATCAGTTTTAATAAAATTTGAATTATTTTATCACAAAATAGTATTCAAAAGAGTTTGCAAGAGAACAATTTGAGAATTTTTAAAATTAAAAGAGATCATGTATCATTACAAAAAATGAAAAATAATTTGCTTGACATTGAAACAGGTTGAACCCGATAATCTAACTTAACATGTACAGATCTAAGCCCGTATTATATTAATCATTTGAAAAATTTTGAAATTGTAAATGAAATATGATATTTTAATATTTTATACTCCAAAAGGGTAATTAATGAAATTGATTCATAATCAATCTAACTGATGATTGAGTAAATGAAAACTTATTTTTTCCTTAAATATTTTATGTTATATTTATAATTATAATTGATCATGTTAGTAATTATTTGATTAAATCATTTATTTGCATTGTGATGATCAAAGTTTTAATGATAAATTCATAATCAAATTAACCAATAATGAGTTAACATGTGAATGACAAAAAACAAATTCATACATTTGTATTATAGATGTATTATATATCTATAATGATTGAATTTGTGATGATCATGGACACAAATATAAAGTTTTGTGTTATACAAAATTCTTGATTAATTATAAAAAAATTTCTAAAAAAGTACTTATTCCGTCTCAATTGATTGTGATATTAATGATTATATAACTTACGTATTTTATTTTAATATATATTACAGAATTTGATATAAAAATAATAATATATATATAACATAAATATTATAATTAAATTAAAAAGAAAAGAATATAAATATTTTTAATATTTTCAAAAATTCATTTTAATAATCGAACATTGTAATCATGATGATGTATATGTTTTTATTTTAATCATCTTTATTTGCAAGGACAATCTTGTGCCCCGCAAACACAATCCAGCGTCTCACAACCATCCACGTGTACGGCCAGATGAGGTCCGAACCGCCTCATGTTTCTTCATCAATAAGATCATAATAGGGTTTCCCCCTTTTATATCTACCAACCACGCCTCTCTCATCCCTCGTTTCCCCTCAATCGATCATTCCCTCCATCAATCTTCAAATCAATCAGCGATCAATTCATCAATCACTGTTCTCCAATCAACGATCCGTCAACTGATCTCCGATCAATCGATTAATTGTTCTCCAATCAACGATCCGTCAACAGATCTCCGATCAATCGATCCATTGATTTCATAAGCGATTCTTAGTTTTGGTTTGTGGAATCTGAAACAGGAGGCAGCCATGGAGATGGAATGTGTTGTGGAGGTTCCATTGACGATCTTGGATCGGAGGCCGAGGAAGCGGGCGCGATTGGGTTGGGATGATGCGCCTTTGCTACCCATGGTATCGAATCGAATCCCATCTTGATTATACCCTCTTTTTTTTGGGAGAACTTTAATGTTTTGTTCATCGATCATGAAAGTCAAAAGTTATAACTAGATCGTTATTAAGATTTGTGTGTGAACTTTTCGATACTCGGTTCTTGCTCTTTCGAATATCATGAATCGATCAGAGGGTTTGTTGAGTCTGTTGTATGGCATGGTGTTTTGGATCGGCACAACTATCTTTAGATTGGCTTGAATTCGTCTGATCTGATCACCGATTTTGTTTTCTGGATACAGAAACATTAGGCCTGATTCAGTCCAATTTTGGGTCTTCGATGAAATCTGATTTCGAGTCCCTGTTGATGTTTGTTGTTTGCTTTGGGTGTAATAGACATTTGGTTCTAAGCATTGGAAACCCAATTGATCAAGCAACATTTTCTCAAGGAGGTTCTTGGCGAATGTGATGTGCTTTGAATATTATGTTGTTGTTTGTGATGTTATTTTTGGAGTGCTTGGATTGGTTTGTAATGAATAACAAGTGGGACTTCTTAGTTTGATTACTAGGTGTGCCTTGTGATTAAGGTAGGTTCTTTTAGGTTTTGTTGAGGCTGACTAGCCTAGGAGAAGTCGCCAGCTACCCGGTTGCCTTAATTTCAGTTTTGTTTCCTGCCTTAGCAGATATACTGAGAGGGATATACGTAAGCGCACTGATGCACGGTTGGCTGTCATAATGTGCTATGTAATCGGATTTCGAGCTGTTGAATTTTCTTGATAGATTTATTTTCCGAAAGACACTTGATTTCAATGTTATTGTTAGGTTTTTATGTAACCAAAAGTCATGGATGTTTTTGCTAACTTGAACGTTATGTTGTGAATGGATGATTTTGTAGGCTGAGCTAGGTTTATTATTTGGACAACAAGTGATGAATGCTCCAATCAGTGCACCCCAGGGAGCACTCTCAGACCATCCTACTAGTTCTCAGGTTATGAAGGAAGTTGTGCGAAATGGCTCTCCCCCAAAGAGGAATGACGACAAAGATGGGCATTACGTATTTGAGATTGGAGAGAATTTAACCTCTCGCTGTAAATACACTTACCATTATCAAATATTTTGCTTTCACTCTCTGGATTAGATTATTCCCTAAAATTCTGCCGTTGCACCCTTGGATGACGTTATTATTGTTCTATGTTTGATCAGGCCTATTACACCTAGGAGTTCTGTAGTTTTTCTCTTGTTTAAGTATATTAGCTTTAGAGCTTTATAATGGCAGTGGATACTTTTGGCTACTTGGTTACCTTCGTGCCTTGTATTAATTTTTGGTGTTTATTTGTTGCAGATAAGATCCACAGCAAAATGGGAGAAGGTATGACTATGGTCTTCTTCAAGTAGGCTGCTACTGTGCGTACCCTGCCTTCCAGGAACCCAACCTGTTGTCTCCTGCAGGAACCTTCGGGCAGGTCTTAGAATGCTGGGATCGGGAAAGGAATGAAATGGTGGCAATCAAAATTGTTCGTGGTATCAAGAAATATCGTGAAGCTGCTATGATAGAGATTGAAATGTTGCAGCAGCTTGGTAAACACGATAATGACGGCAACCGGTAAGTTCTTTGTCCTTGATGTTAATGTTACTGTCTTTCAAATTTAGGGTTTGTACCTTTTTTGTAAGGCCTATCAACTTCAAGAATATCATTGTTGAATGGCTCATTCCTTGCAGTTGTGTGCAAATTCGGAACTGGTTTGACTATCGTAATCATATCTGTATTGTAAGTACATGCAAATTGTTGGATCAATAATGGCTCCCTGACTTGAATTGTTGGGGTTTGCGTCACGGATGGATTTGATTCGTATCAACAGGTGTTTGAGAAGCTTGGACCCAGCTTATATGATTTTCTTCGCAAAAACAATTATCGCTCCTTCCCCATTGACTTTGTTCGTGAGATTGGAAGGCAACTTTTGGAGTGTGTTGCATGTGTGTAAAGATAACTTCTGTGCACATTTTGAGTTTTATAACAAATTGTGAAGGCTTAGGTGTTGGATACTAATATTTCTATGCGACTTTGTTATCTCTTATGTACTTTTGCAGTTATGCATGAAATGCACCTTATTCACACTGATTTGAAGCCTGAGAATGTTCTTCTGGTTTCACCAGAATATATTAAGATTCCAGAATACAAGGTGTGAGTCGGAGTCGGGCTGGTCTTTTGATCCCAGTATTATTGCCTAAATTTGTTCTAGCTTGCTATGCCCTATAAGCTTATCCCTGGACATTTATATTTGGTTTTGTTGCCTTGGTGGGCATGCATTATGTTGTTAACTTCAAGTTAGCCACTGATGGTCTTCCTAATTCTGATTGATTTTCAGGGGTCTTCACGATCACCAAAGGATACGATGTACAAGAGAGTACCAAAATCAAGTGCTATCAAGGTGATCGACTTTGGTAGCACAACATATGAACGTGCTGATCAGAGCTACACTGTTTCAACTCGTCATTATCGCGCTCCTGAGGTCATTCTTGGTATGCAGCCTAAACATTGGTAACGAGTATTTTGAAAGCTGCCTCTGAAGATGCTCATTAAACTGTGCTCTTACCGTAAACTGTAGGCCTTGGATGGAGTTATCCCTGCGATATATGGAGCGTTGGATGCATATTAGTGGAACTTTGTTCAGTAAGTGAAAATTTAGGTTCTTGTGGTTTCGAATACCCTGATGATCTCGTGATGAGGAGTGACTAAAGGTGGTTTGTTTCTGACCTCAGGGTGAAGCGTTGTTCCAAACCCACGAAAATCTTGAGCACCTTGCCATGATGGAGAGAGTGCTTGGACCATTGCCTTCTCAGATGTTGAGAAAAGTAGAGTAAGAACAGTCTCTAACCAGCTTCCTCATTCCTGTGGAGTTAGAATGTATGTTCTTCCATCTCATTATTATGCCTTTCTATATTTCCAGCAGCCGCGGTGAGAAGTATCTCAGAAGAGGGAGGTTGGACTGGCCAGAGGGTGCAAACTCTAGAGAAAGCATTAGAGCAGTCATGAAGCTACCTCGCTTACAGGTCAAAACACCAGCGACCAAATCCTTCTCTTTTTCCTTCTGTGGTTCTCTAGCAGCTCATCATTGTGCTCATTATGCGTACTTTGTTCTCGCTGTTGCAGAATCTGGTGATGCAGCATGTGGATCATTCAGCTGGTGACCTGATTCATTTGTTACAAGGGCTTCTGAAGTATGACCCATCTCAGAGGTTGACGGCTCGCGAAGCTTTGAGGCACCCTTTCTTCAAACGGGATTCACTGAAGTAAGACGTCAATTTGGTAGTCGGCATTTCACATGGCATACGAGGTGCCCAGAGGGAGCTCCGTTATGATAGTTGTGGTTGTTTCAATCGAGCGGATGGCCTCTGGCTTGCGAGACCTCTGAGCCTGAAAAAGTGTAAATGTTCTCGAAGGAGCAAATGTGTGATCCACGGCATAGTAAATACTACGCAGATTGTTAGGGTATACTTGTTCAATACGAATGAATGGTGCGGCTTCCGCTACTTATGTAGTCTAATGTAGTGCATTGGACCGCTTGGTGTATCTTGTTTCTTCTGCAAAGCTGTAAAAATTTGTTTTTGTTAAATATTGGAAGTGAGATGAATGACAAATCCATTCATTAATATTTTTTCATATATTCACATAAACAATTATAGAAGATTTTCTCGATCTTGTATCAAAGAGCCAACTTTTTTTTTTTGTAAATGTACTAACATTTTTCTTGTGAAAAGCGTTTGGCATTTAGCTATTTATCTAATTTGTGTGATATATTATGTTCATTTGATTTTATTATTATACTGATAAGTCATGTGAGATTATTTATTTTTTATAATACATTAAAAATATGATTTTATATTACTCAAAATCTAACAACATTGTTCAATCATTGTTCACTATTTGAAAATCATTATTCATGCCATCTGAACACTGTTCACATATTGAAACAAAAAACTCAAATTAATTATTTTATCACTATATGTAATATTTGTTAGATTTAATTTTATGATGATAATTAATTTAATAGAAGAAAGTTAATTTCTGCATTAACTTGATAAATCTTCTATAAAATAATATTCATCAAGTAACTTAATTGATGTCTTTTTTCTACAAGAAATGTAGCTTTTATAAGGATATTGATTCAAATTATCAAATTACAAGCGTATTTCTCAAATCATCCAATAAAAAATAATTCGTCTTGATAATGCTGAAAAATTTACGTCAAAAATATTTAATGAATATTACATGTCTATTGATATTACTGTTAAACACTCTATAGCTTATGTTCATACACAAAATAACGTACCTGAATCTTTAATTAAAAGACTTCAATTAATTACAAGACAATTGCTTATGAAAAGCGAATTACATACTACAGCTTGAAAGTATATAATACTTTATGCTGCAACACTGATACGTGTTAAACTTATAGCATATCACAAGTATTCACCATTACAACTCGTAGTTTGTTAAGAATCAAATATTTCATATCTACAAGTTTTTGGGTGCACACTATATGTTCCAATCGTACCATCCTAACGAACAAAGATAGGTCCCCAACAAAAATTTAGAAAATACGTTGGCTTTCATTCTTCCTCAATAATACGATATCTAAAACCATTAACGAGAGAAGTATTCATTGTAAGATTTGTATATTATTTTTTAAATGAAAATGAATTTTCAAAATTAGGGAGAGAAAAGAAAAGAGATGAATACATATTTCATCAAAAGTTTGGGATGAAATATCAAAATCATCATTATTGTCCTCTAATGATCCCCCATATTAGTCAATTTGAACATACAATTCAAAGGATTATTCATTTACAAAGTATCACAAATGAAAAACCTAACTTATTTACTGATGCGAAGAGAATAGTTAAATCTTATCTACTAGCTTCTGTCAGAATTCCAATATCAAATGAATCCAATACTGACTTAACATTCTAGAAGAGTGTAAACCTCGTCTGAAGCGTGGTAGACCCGCTGGTACAAAAAATACAGTTTCTCATTAAAAAAATCAAAAGATAATGATGTTCTTGAAAAAAATCATGCCAATGGATAATCCATAAAAGGTGATTGATGAAAAAAATAGTAACTAATAATGCTAATGAGGATACTATCGAGAA
>LIEC01008693.1:0-19007 GCA_001925005.1 Drosera capensis | reverse complement strand
AAAAATCAAATTAAAAATGGTATAAATGTTTTAATGAATCATTTGACGTGGAAAAACCTCTAACAACAAACTTGGATACTGTTGTAACATCTCCCCTTTTCTATTTATATTTTATTGTTTTGAAATATTGGAATGTTTTATCATAAAACCCCTGAGTTATTACACGGTAACAAATGATCTCTCTCAACTTTGAAAATATGCCTATAACTTTTATAATTTTTGCAAGAGAGTGGTTTTGGTGCAGTTTGCAGCAGTCATGTTTGCTGCTGCCGCACCAATGATTTTCCCTTTTGTTAAAGGGAGAATTCTTTATAAGTACTCTATAGAGCTTAAATTATTTAAAAGTACACTACTCTAATTTTGTTCCTGATTAGTACCTAATATTACTCTATAGTGTTTCGATGTAGTGTTTTCTTATATCTCCTTATTTGACTAGTGAATTTTCTCGTCGTCGACGACCATCCATGGTTTTCTCCCGCAAGGGTTTTCATGTAAAAATCTGTGTCTCATTTATTTTGCATACTTGTTATTATTTGTATTACAATTAAGAGACGTGGTCTTAACAAACTGGTATCAGAGCTTGGTAGCGTCTCAATCATTGTTTCTTATACCGGGTTAGTCCACGTAGGCTTAGAAACGAGTGTTGTTAAGATTGAGACCAGACTTGTTAATTCTTTGTTGCTCACTAATTTTAGATAATATTGTTCATAAACTTTACATCAACACTATTTTTGTTGATTTTGTATCAGGGAATAGTGATTGCAGAATTCTTGAATCATGAACAGTGTTTTGAAACAGTGTTTTCTGGTATTGTAACACTGTTTTTGAAATAGTGTGCGGACAGTGGCACCATTTGCACATTGTTTTTGTTAGTGAATAGTGCTATGACAAAAAACAGTGTTTCGAAAGGGAACAATATTTTCTGCTAAATTGTTTTGAAGATTCCCAAGACTCTTTGGGATAAGCTGTCCATCTTATATTATGAGCAAATCTATTGTTTATTGTTTGTATATGAGGTACCGTCTTCATTCCTTCAAAATGAAAGAGTCAACTTCCTTATTCGAAAAGCACTTGACAGAGTTTAATACTATTCTTATTGGTCTGTAAAATGTTGGAGTACCATTGACGATGAAGAAGCGGCAGTGATTCTGTTGTTGTAACGCCCCCAAGATTTTTGGTCTTATACCTGTCAGACACTTGGTGTTACCGCCGCTCCAAAATCCCTTTGAAATAAGGCGATAAGATTACAGAGGTTTTAAGTATGAGAAACATAAAAAACTAACAAGAAATTTCTAATTTGCACGTCTTAAATTACAGGAAGATCAAATGTTCGGAAACATAAGTGTTGTTACAGGAAGCCGAATCTAATCATCATCGCTATGTAACGATCTCTTCCACGATCCTTTAATACCTGAAATGAACACGTAACCGTGAGCTCAAAGCCTAGTAACACAGGATACACGTCCATTTCAGGGGTCCGGCATGCTTATTATATAATGTGTTTCCCATGCACAAGAAGGATGCAATACAAACAATACCGAACAATCATATACCAAATAGATATATATAAATAAGTACAGTATAATAACTCAAGCTAGTCAGGTTAATCCTTATTTCGTTATTCTTAGCCTTTATTAAACTTTTTAAGGCTGTTCATGTATTTCATGTGTTGTTTCATTTTCCTTGGTCTTTATTAAACCTTTTAACGCTCTTCTAGTATTTCATGTCATGTCGTGTTGTCTTTCGTGATTTTTACAGGTTAATGACATGGGAGGAGTTACCACAAGAATTTAATATGTTACCTAGTATGGGAGGAGTTACCACAACAATTTATTAAAGCTTTTAAGGCTCTTCAAGTATTTTATGTCATGTAGTGTTGTCTTTCGTGACTTTTACAGGTTAATGACATGAGAGGAGTTACCATAAGAATTTAATATGTTACCTAGTATAGGAGAAGTTACCACAATAATTTATTAAAGCTTTTAAGGCTCTTCAAGTATTTCATGTCATGTAGTGTTGTCTTTCGTGACTTTTACAGGTTAATGATATGAGAGGAGTTACCATAAGAATTTAATATGTTACCTAGTATGGCCGTACTAGGAACAATTAAACAAGATTTATGGTCGCTACAGTCGACCCAAGACAATTAATTTTAACCAAACACGACCATCACTTGATGCCGCTGCGTGCACGCGAAAGGGGTTTATTACACCCTTCCTAGCTAGTCAAGTACCCGTAACTCCCCCAATTATTATCATTTATAGGAATTTCTTCATGTTCAAGTTTTCACGATTCTCAGGCAAATAACATTAAATTAATCATATTAATTCCATGTATAACAAGCGACCACTATGGTGTTCGTAATTCAGGATTTCAAGCATGTAACATGAAATTATTTACATTAATCCCAAGTCCCATGTACAGTAGACGATTGTCACGACGTTCACATTTTAGGATTTTCAGGCATGTATCAATAAATTAATTACATTAATTTTCATGCACAGCAAGTGACTGTCATGGCGTTTCATAATCTCATTTGTCTCATCAAATTATAATCGAGGATAATGGAAATGATTCCATTATAAATCATAGGGGTTAGGTATTTGTAACTTTCTTTGGAGTTCACCAAGGTTAATAGTTCAATCAGTACAGGATATTACACATCACGAACAAATAATATTCACGAATCATTAATAATCTATAATATTCTACAAGTTGCATCGTTACCCTCAAGGAAAAAGGTATTTTTTAACCTCATCGATAACTATTCTCGTTATGTCTGGATATATTTCTTGAAAGGGAAATCTAAAGTGTTTAAGACCTTCAAGGAATGGTTGAAGTTGGTTGAGAGCAAACCGACAAGCAGATCAAGAGATATCAAACCAACAACTGAATAGAATTTGTGAACAAGCAATTTCTGGAGTTCTCCCAGCAAAAGAGAGTATCATTTGGTGGTGCAATACATAGAACGAAAAGGTCACTTGACTATATTCACTCAGATTTATGGGCTCCATCTCCACATGTTTCGATTAGAGGAAATAGGTATTTTTTAACCTCATCGATAATTATTGTCGTTATGTCTAGATACATTTCTTGAAAGAGAAATCGAAGGTGTTTTTGACCTTCAAGGAATGGTTGAAGTTGATTGAGACGCAAATCGATAGGCAGATCAAGAGACTTTGAACCAATAATGGAAAAGAATTTGTGAACAAGCAATTTCTGGAGTTCTGTAAGGACAAAGGTAGTGTGAGGCATCGTACTGCCACTTATATACCTAAGAAGAATAGGATAGCAGAGCGCATGAATCTGATGCTCATGGAGTGTGCTCTTTACATATTGATTGGGGCCGAACTGAAGGAACGGTTTTAGGCTGAAGCGCTTATGACAGCCTATTATCTGGTAAATAGGTCACTCTCCTCAGCATTATCTATCAAGACACCTTATCAGGCTTGGTCTGGTAAACCCGTTGATTATTCAAATCTTCGTGTTTTCGGTTGTCCTGCATATTACCATGTTAGGGAAGGAAAGTTGCAGCTCATGACCAAGAAGGACATCTTTCTTGGATACCAGTCAGGTGTGAAAGGGTACAGATTCTACTCTACTGATCCATTATCACCTGGGATCATCATCAGCAAAGATGTCATATTTGATGAGGAGTCAATGCTAACCAAGAAAGCTGAAAAGTAAGGGAGCATTCAGTAAATACGAGCAGTCGAAAGATTGACTTTTGAGGTGGAGCATCAGGATGGGGAATCCTCAGATTCCACTATTCCCACTGTTGTTTTATAGCCAGTTCAGCAAACAGAAGATCCAAGAGTGGAGCCACTGATACCAGATCCAGTCCAGGTGGAACCCATTCTACAACAGTACCAACTTAGCCGTGACAAGGAACGACAAGAGATCAGACCCCTATTTCGATACGATTATTCAGATTTGGTGACATATGAAAACATTTTTAGTGAGGTAGTTGAGAACGAGCCTTTGTCATTCATGGAGGTCGTCACTACTTGGAAATATGCCCAGTGGACTGCAGTTATGAAAGAGAAACTAGAATCTCTTCACAAGAACAACACTTGAACTCTAGTTTACTTGTCAAAGGGGAAACACACCATATGGTGCAAATGGGTGTTCAAAAAGAAGGAAGCGGGTGATGGTGACGAAAAGAGATTCAAGGCCAGATTGGTGGCTAAGGGTTTCACTCAGAGGAAAAGTATTGACTATACTCAAGGTTTTTTCTCCTGCAGTGAGACATACTTCTATTCAAGTTCTTCTGGCTTTGGTTGCTAAGTTCGATCTTGAACTTGAGCAAATGGATGTGAAGACGGTATTCTTATATGGTGAGCTAGAAAAAGAGATCTATATGCGTCAACCCGAGGGTTTTTCATTGTCAAAAATGGAAAATCGAGTGTCTTTTGAAGAAATCATTATACAGGTTGAAGTAGTCGCCCCGACAATAGTATCATAGGTTTGACACCTTTATGGAAAGCATTGGATACACATGAAGCCCGTATGATCAGTGTGTGTATCATCACCAATAACCTGATGGGAGTTAGGTATATCTTATGCTCTATGTAGACGGTATGTTGATCGCTGGTAGAGATAAAGGGACTATTGACAAGTTGAAGGCGTAGCTCAGTAGTGAGTTCGTTATGAATAAGATATTTGGCATGGATATCGAGCAAGATAGAAAGCGTGAAGTCTTGACCTTGAACAAGAAAAAATACATTGAGAAGATTCTAGACCGATTTGGCATGAAAGTTGCCAAACCAGTTTCTACTCCCTTAGCAGCTCACTTTAAGCTATCCTTGGAGCTCTTATCGAAGATTCAGGACGAAGTGAAGAGCATGGTCTCAGTGTCATATGTGAGTGTTATTGGTTCCTTGATGTATGTCATGGTATGCACTCGACCCGATTTATCACATACAGTGTGAGTAGTGAGTCGTTTTATGAGCAGACCTCGTAGAGGTCACTGGTAGGCCATGAAATGGATTCTTAGATATCTTAAGGGTTCATTGAGATTGAGCCTCATTTATGATGTAAGACGAGCTAGAGGCAACGACGATGTTATGAGGTTCTCATATTCAGACTATATTGGAGATCTGGATCGTCGGAGGTCACTTGTAGGGTACGTATTCACTTTTTATGGTGGTCCAGTTTCTTGGAAGATAATTTTACATGATACTATAGTTTTGAGCACTACAGAAGCAGAGTTCATGACTGTTGCATCAGGTGTGAAGGAAGCAATTTGACTGAGGAATTTGGCTTCTCACTTAGATTTGAAGAAAGACAATACAGTGGTTCACTCTGATAGTTCATCAGCCATTCACTTGACTCGGGATCAGATGCATCATGAGAGGACTAAAGACATTGACATCCGTTAGTACTTTGTACGGGATGTTAAGGATGTCAAGATGATAAAGATTACGACTATAGAGAGCCCGTCAAATATTTTGACGAAACCTATTTTTGTGTCAAAATTTCATCATTGGCTGAAGCTCTTAGGAGTGGAAGGCCGTTAGCCTCATTCTGAGCCTAAGTGGAGATTGCTCGACGACATTGAAGAAGATTTGAGTAAAGGCGAAGAATTATTGAAGTGACTAAAATCATGCTGGCATGTTTGGCATTAATGTATGGAATGCTCTGTTGGCGTACCTGAATTCTCTCTTATGGCGTGCCTCACTTATCTTTTCGGCATGATCGGTTGTCTATTCTACACATGGAGAGATTACTGATGTCCCATAAGGATTTTCCCTAACTTTCTTTGTTGACGACATTGAAGAAGATTTGAGTAAAGGCGAAGAATTGTTGAAGTGACTAAAATCATGTTGGCGTGTTTGGCATTAATGTGTGGAATGTTGAGTTGGCGTACCTGAATTCCCTATTGTGGCGTGCCTCACTTATCTTTTCGGCATGATCGGTTGCCTATTCTACGCATGGAGAGATTGCTAATGTCCCATAAGGATTTTCCTTGACTTTCTTTACTAAAGAAATGACAAACACCTTATGTTATATATATGTTGTGCATTGAAGTCATTTGGTATAAGGGTATTCTTTGATAGAGGAGTTCGATTTTCTTCGGACATTACATATTTCTTCAGTGGTGGAGTTTTAAGATGCAGAAGAGTTCTCCTATGTTTTTTGAGTCAAAAACATTAACTAAACACATCGAGGACTTAAGGGATTTGTATAAGATATCATTTATCTCTATCTCTTTGTTGTGAGGTTCTCGGTGTTTCGATATAGTGTTTTTTTATATTTTCTCATTTGACTAGTGGATTTTCTCGTCGTCGGCAACCGCCCGTGGTTTTCTCCCGCAAGGGTTTTCACTTAAAAATCGATGTCTCATTTATTTTACGCACTTGTTTTAATTTATGTTGTAATTCATTACCTGATCCTAACAATCTTTAGTCAAATTACAGTCAATATATCTTGGTCCATGAGGGAATGAGAGTGATGTGCATATTGGTACTTTTTCTTTCTTTTTCATACTATGAAGAGCTTAGCTTCATAAAGTTTTTTATTCCACAAAATTTTTTATTACCGGTGATGACCGTGGAGAGGATTGTCAAGAGCGCCTGGAGCAAGCTCGGGTTGGAGAATGTGATAGCAGATGCTTCTGGTTTCTATTACTTTTACATACCTGATGGAGTTGCGAGGTAGAAGATACTGGAGGAAGGACCGTGGTTGTTTGATATAAGGCCCATTATCCTACAACAATGGACTCCGGAGCTGGTGTTGTGCAAGAAGGCCACGACAAGGTGCCTCTATAGGCGAGCTTGGGACTGAGTGGCAAGAGGATCCACAATATTCCTGTGGCGTTGTGGATGAGCTCGGGACTGAGTGGTATTGCCAGCCTCATAGGCGAACCACTATATACGGATTCTTTCACAGAGAACATGACCAAGATCGCATTCGCTAGAATCTGTGTCGAGGTATGTGCGGATAAAGCCCTCCCTGATGAGGTCTATGCGAAGGTGGGGAATTATGTCCTTCCCCTGAAGATCGACTACCAATGGAAGCCGTAGGTTTGTCCAAAGTGCCATGTCTTCGGTCATGTCTTTAGGCCACCTACGCCTGCAGCCACTGTTACTACTCCTGCAGCCACTGTTACTACTCCTGTTGGCGACAAAGGCAAGAGTATTGTTGTTAACAGTATGCCTACCGATGATAAAGGCTTCACATTGATACGGAAGAAGAAGAAGCCTCCAATGGGATTGTGATCGCAGAGAAAAGCCCGCTAACTACCCCAAAATCGATTTCAGCGACACTATAGGAGGACACCAATTGCAGTCATGAGAGCTCTAAAGTGTTTAGTAGTGATGAATGCGAGAATAATGAGGAAAACACGAAGGTCACGGATACAGTTCTTGAGGTTGCAACGGGAGCAACTTCTACTGAAAGGAATTCTCCTACATCACAGCTAAGCGAGGACATTGTGTTGGAGCAGGGTGTGACTAGGTTGACTAGTACAGCATCGAAGTCCTTGGGGGTTGCTTCTGACAATAAGGCTAGTCCTATAGCAAAAAAATCCAAAAAGCATAAGAGCAAAGGGGGTCTAGTACTACCCTTAAACCTCAAAGAAGGCAATCAGAATTTCCAAATCATCTGTACAGTTTTTATGTTGGTTTGTTTTTGGAATGTAAGGGGTCTAGGACTCCCAATAAAGAAAGCAGAAGTCTGTAGTTTGGTGAAACGAAGGAAACTAAGTTTGTTTGTCATCCTGGACACCAAGGTGAAGGAAGAGAAGTATTCAGATACTTTTGCTTCAATGTTTCCAACCTGGAAATCCTATGCTAACTATTCTTGTTCTGATAAAGGAAGGTTATGGGTCGGGTAGGACCCTAAAGTCCTTGACTTCAATCCTTTATGTACTTCAAACAAAGTCATTCGTGGGAGAGTAAGGTACGGCGATCAGGGTAGAGAGTTTATCATCTCTTTTGTCTATGCTGAACTTATTTTTGTTAGGAGAAGATCCTTGTGGACTGATATTGAAGACAAGGGGCAGGTATTTGATGATATTCCATGGATGATTCTTGGGGACTTTAATGCAGTTAAAGAGGTAGCTGATAAAAAGGAAGGTGCGGATAAATGGCTATCATCCTTTGATGAGTTCCTTGCTTGTCTTGAAAATGTTGCACTCGATGATCGTAGATACAGAGGATGCAGGTTCACATGGGCTAACAGATCTCAAAGAGAATATGCTTGTTATAGGAAAATTGAGAGGGTGTTATGCAATTCCAAATGTCAGACTGAGTTTAATTTCTCTGAAGCTGACTTTCTCCTCCTAGGGGTTTCTGATCATTCCTATGTATTTGTCCGTGTTGATGAGGGCAGAAAAATAAAGGCGTCATTCAAGTACTACCACTTTTGGTCTATGCATACAGACTTTCTTCTGACTCGTTATGATGCCTGGAAGGTACTTGTTTATGGGTGTGCAATGTTTAGACTCTACAAGAAACTGAAAGCTGTCAAGCTGAGGCATATGGATTTCAGTATGAGGCATTTCCAAGTTGCTAGAGAGGATATGATAGAGAGGATATGATAATGGCACAACAAATCCTTGAGGCAAACCCCTTTGATGAGCTGCTTGCTGAAAGGGAAAGAGAGACAGTCATGAGGTTCTCTCAGCTGAAGCTACAGGAGGAGTCATTTTATAAACAGAAATCCAGAGTTCGGTGGATGAAGGAGGGGGATAACAACACAAGGTTCTTCCACAACTACGTGAAGGCAAGGGAAAATAGGAAGCGGATTTCAGAGCTGGTTAGTCAGGAAGGTAATACAGTTCAAGGAGAAGGCCATTTACAAGAGTTCATTATGGACCACTTCAGCTCCTTTATGGAAGCCCAGCCACTAGCCAATTATGTGCCTAATCTCATACCTTTTGTGAAGAGGTCAGTCCCAGAACACTTCAAGGAGCAACTTATTGCCCAGGTAACTGAATCGGAGATCCAGCAAACCCTATTCTCCCTTGCTAGAAATAAATCTTCTGGTCCTGATGGTTTCTCAGTGGAATTCTTTACTGCTGCTTGGGATATAATCCAGAATGATGTGATTTTAGCTATTCAGGAATTTTTCAGAACGACAGGATGCTTAGGGAGGCCAACTCTATTGTCATTATCTTGATTCCTAAATGTGACAATCCTACTCAGATCATCGATTTCAGACCGATCTCCTATTGCAACACCATTTACAAGTGTATTGTAAAACTTCTTGCTAACCGATGTGCCAATGTGTTGTCTCTTCTTATTAGTCCTTCACAGGGTGCTTTTGTGCCCAGTTTTCTGTCAACATGAACGGGGAACTTTATGGTTATTTCTCAGCGGGAAGAGGACTGAGGCAAGGTGATCCACTTGCTCCCTATCTCTTTCTCTTGGCTATGGAGGTATTTTTCTGGAATTCTTGATTCTCAGACTAACAAACTTGGATTCAAGTTTCATTGGAGATGCAAGAAACCGCTCTATCCCACATGTTCTTTGCTGATGATGTATTGCTATTCTCGGAGGGAAACTTGAAATCTATAAAGCTGCTTAAGGAAGGGGTTGACCTCTTCTCCTCGGTTTCAGGTTTACATCCTAATCCCTCTAAGAGTGAATTCTTTGTGGCGAGGGATGACGCCTCTATCATTGATTCTGCTCAAGGGATCTTTGCCAGTACAATACTTGGGTATCCTCCTTATCACGAAGCGGGCAAAAGCCAGAGAGTGTAGACCCTTGCTTGACAAAGTTGCTAAACGAGTTTCTAGTTGTACAAATCGAACATTGTCCTATGCTGGCAGGTTATTACTTGTTCAGTCATTCAAGTATTCTAGTCTAGAGTCTTTCTGATGCCTAAGAGTGTATTGCTTGGGATCGAAAGTATATGCAGAAGGTTTTTGTGAAAGGGCCCATCATTGGGCGCTATGGTTGCGAAGGTTGTTTGGAATACTGTATGTCTCCTTAGGAAGGAAGGAGGACTTGGGCTTCGTCGGTTGCCAACCTGGAACAAAGCATTTATGTTGAAACATATTTAGGGCCTTGTCTCGGGGGAGAAGACCATTTGGACTGACTGAGTATATGCTAATCTTGTGCGAAATGACAATTTTTGGTCCATGAAAATTCCAACGAGTGGCTCGTAGAACTGGAAAAAGTTATTGTAGCTTAGACCATTGGCTCAGCAACAAATCAGTTGGAAGATTGGAGACGGGCAGTCTATTAAGTTATGGTATGACTCTTGGTCTTTTTTGGGTCCTTGTATTTAAAGGTCTCTAGCTTCTTTATGTACAACACTCGAATCCTAAGGGATACTACACTGCACTACTTTATTCATGACTCATCTTGGCAGCTACCTCCATCTATTCTAGACTTGTTTCATGGCTCTTTTCTTCCTGTTATCCATGGAGAGATGGATGCGTGCCTTTGGGGTGATGGGAGAAAGAGGGGATTCTCAAATACCCATGCATGGAATCATCTTCGAGAAAGGGCTCCAAAGATATTTTGGCACAGGCTTATTTGGTTCAAAGGAAATATCCCAAGACATGCCTTCATTACTTGGTTAGTGGTGCGGCAAAGACTCCATACACATGATCGACTTATGGGAGTGGGTTTACTGGATGGTGCTCTATGCGTTTTCTGTAAGAAGGAAGTGGAGATCCATGATCACTTATTCTTTTCCTGTACTTTTCTTAATTCTTTGATGCAGGAGTGACGGCAAAATTATGATCTTAATTTTGTGTCTACCTCCTACAGTGAAAACTCCGCTTCTGTTAGGAATTCCGCTTCTGCTGGAAACTCCACTGCTACTGAAAACTCCTGTACTGGATACTTTGAGACCTTGCACCAAGCACTCAAGGCGAAAAACACCATAAGGACTATCATTCAACTCCTATTTTGTAGCCTTGTTTACACCATTTGGAAGCACAAGAATGACATCAGTTTTCGAGCAATAAAGTCATGCAAACATACCATGCAGAGTTACTTGTTCAAAGCAGATATGGACATTGTTTATGTTAGGAAAGAGTACCTCAATGAGGATGAAAGGAAACTATTGATCAACTGGAAGATAAAACTGGATGATTAAGTTATACAATGTTGATGTTTCTTGAGTCATGTAACCATTTGTGTATGTAATGGTTTATCTATTTTGGGAGAAACTCCTGTAACATTTGTAGAATGTGTGTATGTAACTTTCCATAGAAATTTAGGTTTCTAATGATTAGACAAGGAGTTCAGGGGTATGGATTATGTTGACTCATCCCTTTCATAGCTTCGTAAATAAACTTATTATTTTCAATAGTAAAAAAAAAAAAAAAGAGCTTAGCTTCATATTAGTTCATTCTACCCAAAAGTTGCAACCAAAGGCCTAAAAATATGTCATTACTCGCTAGACACTACTGGACCAAGAAAATGCCTTTAACAGGCAAGGCAACTTTATAGTCAATATTTAAACTAGTAATTCCATTGTTCAAGCCTTGGCTACTAATCAGCATTATAAACTAATTTCATGTGGAATCTCGGTCCTGCTCACCTCATAAAGAATAGTAGATCTTAAAGATTTATTTGAAATATGAATATATACATGAATTACAGATCCATATGTATTGAAGTTTCCGAAATGCACATGCTAACTGTTTCAATGTAAAAGAAGAAGAAAAACCCTGATGTTTGAGATCTTCAAAGAGGATATGGATCCTCTGTCCTTTGATCCCAACAACAAACATGTGCTGTTTGTATGTGTATTTATATTTTTTGTGCCATGTATTTTGTTATATCTTAGAATTAACTTTCATTTAGATAAAAAAGATCCTACTAACTTGAGAGAATAGAACGAATAGAAGAATTAGATTTGTTGTATTGGTTGAAACAAATCAACAAGAAGCTTTTATTGGTGATATTCACCATACATTTGGTTGCGTTGACTCTTTTAGTTATGGTCCAAAGGCCGCCATAACATAGGTGCAAAATGATGTTGGTACTATGAAAAGAAAACTAACATTGAAGAATACCTAACCTAGACAACACTGGATAAAGAAAAACTTCTAGCCTATCAAGTTCTAGTGAAAACAAAAGCCAATACCTTGAGTCAATCATAGATTATGTCATATGGATGAATCCTTAATCAAGTACCTGTTAAGATTATCGACTATTTCATATTCAGGACAGATTTGATCTACACTTCTGTGTTGAGGAGCACGGGCCCGTGTTGAGCATAGCCAATGGACTGTGCCTCTTAGTACTTCTTTGTCTCTAAACACACCCGTGGCAGACCATGTGAAGGGGCATGGGCCATACCACATGTCCCTACCATACATTAGATTTATTATAATTATATTTTTTATATGTCTATAAATATATCCATGTTATTATATTTTCATATTAGTTTTTAGGGTTTGAGTTATGATTTAATACGATGTGATACATTTTGTAATCCTCTCTTCACATAATGTTTCGTTATCGCGGTTTGTGATGGTTTTTTTGGTTGGGGTTTTTCTCCCAATGCTCTGATTTCCACATGTTAAATTGTGTGTTTTGACTATTGATTGTCTCGTTCTAATATCTTCAAATCTTTCAATAACTAATCCAGTCGATTGATGAACTAAGTCCAAGGTAGTTTCAATTCGTTTTCTTTTTCTTATTGGTATTTAACCATGATAAGAATGTTTATGTCTCATTCGTCCGGTACTCCATCCTCACAAACACCGTTTTGACAACCTTCATTTCATATGATTTTATATTTATTATTTTTTGAAAGAAGAAGAAGAAGAAATATATCTTATGACAATTCAATGATCTTTCCACATCCAAACTATATATCTATAACAAAAGATGAAACATCAACATTCAAGAACTGTTTGCTCAACCAAACACATAAATCTATAACTTTGCTTATACCACATGGTGGTTCATATGATAGAATGAAGGGATTCCTCAAAGTGAACAGTAAGTGCTAAAGTTGCTTGAATCAAGCTACGGGTCTTGCTAAAGAGAGTATCCGAGAGAGAATTTCTACAGCTAATGCTTAACAGAGTGTAAAAACTGAGATAACAGATAGTTCTGTTTCAGTGTCCAAAGAAGAAAAAATATAGAACAGATACAACACCGATCACAACCTTAGTTTGAGATTTTGAGTAGACCGATGAGACCTTAATCACAGATGACGATTCATCTACGTTGATTTACTCTTTGCCGGTAGACTTTGTGATGAAACTCAAACCCATTTCTCTTTTGGTCCTACCGTTGATGTAAATTGGAATTTATTGCTCTACCTTTCAGCTTTATAAACTCATTTTTGGACCATGATTTCCTTTTGCTGTAGATGAAAAATTACAGAACTGGATTGTAGAACGCTTGCCTAGAGTCTAAACATTCAAATGCTCAAAGGACAATTACTTATTAGCATCCATGCTACATGAAAGTCTGGCTTCAAAAATTTTGGTTACGACTTCAATAAGTTTGTCGGTTGAGTTCTCTATTAGTTTGGCACTCCGATGATCAAGTCAGTCGAGTGCTCGGGTTATAAGAACAGAGTAATAGGCTTGTGCCTTTTGATCCAAATCAGGACCCCTTCTTCACAATCTTCTCATTAATATGTACAATTAGTACAGTAAATAATTACAGTCTTCGTCCCCTATAAAATGGGCTATGTGTCATTCTCTACTTCTCTTTGGCAATTCTTTGACAATGGTTGTATCAATATTTGCAATGCTGTCAAGCTGATGCAGATATGTCAAAACAAAAATATCACTTTTACTAAATCGAATATGATTTTACAAACAAAAATATCGTAAGTAGAGATGCGAGATATTTTGGGACCTAATAGTTTGATTGTTCTTTTGCTGAACAACATAATGAATTCTTATTACAACATAGACTTTGTCCTAGTGAATCCGTCTTTGTGCCTAAAGCACTTATAATATACCCTGAAGAAAATATTATGTCCTTTCCTGGGCACGGACGAGGACGAGGCTGAGGCCATGTTCGTGACCTAGGTCGTGGGCGAGGTAATAAAATTCATAATTACTTTGCATCTTATTGACCATAAAAAAAATTGAAAAAATACGGTGGTAAGGTAATTGGTCAAGAACTTATAAAACTGAAAACATTTGATCGATTTCTACCAAGTGTTAAGGGCAAGAGTAAACATGTAGAGACAAATCATGCAAGTCAAGAAACAACAATCCTAGATAATGTTCTTTAGGAAAATACTGTAAAAGAAAATACAAATCACCTAAACGATAATGATCTTTGTTATTTGTAACTTTAGTTATGATTTTTTGCTTGCATATTTGTTTATCTTTATCTTTGTATATTTTATGTCATTGAGTAAAATCATTTACTTTTTCGAATTGAATAAAGAGTTTGGTGTGTTTATTTAAAATATTTTCAGATTATTACAAATGGGTGAGAAAAATATATGCATAACGAATTATATCACAATACATACGGTTCTTAACAAAAGATAATTCTCTCATTTAACATCAATTAAAAATAATTTTGACACAATTGGTGAAACCACATTCAATTTGTTGCCAACTGCGTATATTTGACCACAGTGTACCTCCGTCTCTATGCTACCCTCGGTCAACCGGGACGTCGTACAGACAATTAGAGGTTCCGAGCACAATGATTAAACTAATCCAATTGAGTAGCATGAAATTGAGAATAAACACATTGATGCAGTCTTGTGTAAGGCTTCCACCTAGGTAATTAGGCCACTCCCTATGCGTCTTTGTAAGAAAAAGCTCACCAAGCTTGAGGCTGGACCAGAGCTCAGCCCCCGTTGAGAGTTTGCTCCATTGATCATTGATATATAAGTCAACATGAACAAAATTTCTTCTCGTCTACATATAAAACCGTGCTGGAGAAATGGTTTGTTTGGCTTTCATATAGAATAGAAATGGAAAAAAAAAAAAAAAAGATAAAGAAACCAAACCCTATTTATTCGATTTCTTAGTTCAAATTCATCTTGATCCAATCAAGAAGTGAATATCTAATAAACGGAAAAAACCAAGCAAACCATGAACAAAGATAAAGTCATTAAAAAAAAAAAAGACTGTTTGAAAGAAAGCAAATATAGACAAAAACCACCTATCAAAGACCATCTAATATTAATATGTTAAAAAACATCTAATATTAGTATGTATTTGAAATTCCCTTAAAAATATTTCAAATACGCCAGCTCAAACAAACCTAGCCTTAAACAAACCTAACAAGCCATAAAATAAACAAGTCTTTTCACAATCGAACAGACTCTCCTCGGATCGTTCAGCTCGTTTTACGTTAGAAATTGTCTCGGCAGTAACCGCATAATGTATGGATGTAATGTGGGAAACTCCCTATCAAGAAAAAGGAAAAATCAAAGGGGAAGATCGATTCAACCGAAAACAAAAATACCATCTCCCCTCAAGCCTAGATGTGTTTCTCTATCTGTTATCAAATACAAGAGTGTTTCTCCTTTACAAAAGAATCTATTTTACATACTCTGGCCATAGCCATACTATGACTTTGACATGATACAAGTGCCGGGTATCAAAAGTTACAGCGGCACAAAATCAAAGGGCTAATGAATGGATTCAGCTTAATACAGAGGAATAACTTACAAATTAGACATCTCAGACGACAACAAGCCTTTTTGGGCCACTGATTTGTCTCGGTTTTCATATGCTGAAGTTTCCTTTTCTCCAGAAGAAGCAGAAAAATAAGAGGGCAACGATTACAAGAAGAAAGACCTCGAAATGCGGCTTGAAATAATTGTCAACGACACCGAGGCTACTGATATAACTGCAGTCGCATCCCCAACTTCGCACTTTGACATGATTAGTATTGGTCATTTCAGGATCAAGGATGAAGTCCCCAGTGTTGGATTCTTCTTCCTCGAGTTAGCAAGTCCTTGCTATAATTGTTAGCAAGTCCTTGCTTGCCTATGACACAAGTTCTGGCTTCTTAATTTCAAGGTTTGATCACATTCATTCGATTAAGGTTTGGTAGACATTGTACAGGTTTTCCTAAAAGGTGGCACAGAGCTTCACCACTTGTTGATTTCAGCTAGTTTGGCGCAAGCAGCATTATTGCTATCTTTGGGTCTGGTATTGTTTAATCTCAGCAGCAGTTTGATCAAGCATATCTACTAGCCTTGTGACACAGCTTAAAGTGCGAAAACAAGATTAAAGTTCTCGACTTTAATCTAGAACACCCTGAAATCACAAGGAAAACGAAGGATGAATGTTCTCTTAAGGTTAAAACAATCTGATTAATGAAAATCTAACCATAACAAAATATTCATAGGGTTCCTAAAAGATTTAAAGACTACTTAATCAAATGAATAAAGATAAAACAAGAAAAGATATAATTATCCTAACTCCTAAAAATAATCCGATCAAAGATCTAATAACAAATAAACTAAAGATATCATATATATTTATCTGTCTCTGTCACCTTGTCAAGCCCAACAGCAGTGGGGTTAAACTCTAAACCCAGATGGTAACTCAGTTAAGGCATTCATGCCTGAAGGCCAAATTTGTCATCAGCTGGAAACTCGAGCTCGTCAGGTTAAGGCTTTTAGTTCAGGTCAAGCTGATAGAAATTGATGTAGGACACTTCTATTGGCGCTCATAAGATTCTCAAATGCATCATGACTCCGTCAACTGAATATATTTTTCTAACAGGCTCTTGTCTACTGCATTAATATCATGTAGTCAACTAACACCATCCTCAGCAAATAAAACTATAAAAGGGAAATAAAGAAGTTGCAATAGGATAGTATTTAACCTCTGAAAGTTCTTTCCAGCAAAGGCAGCAAAGTTTCAAACTTCGTGCAGTTACGGTGTAGGACTTGGAACATCCCATACATTGAAAGAACTAAGAAGACATGGAGTTGAACACATAGGTACTCACTAATGCTACAGATAGTAGAGCATCACACACTAAAGCGAATCTCATATTAAGCAGTAATCCAGATATACTGGTTTCAAAATTAATACACTGTAGCAGATTAACATACTCTAACTAAAAATATATGTAGAGGAATCACCAGGGCAAAAGAAGTCGGGCAGGATAGATTGTATCAGCAAGTCCATCAAGAATGAATGGTGCAACCGGGAAAAAGTACAGAAAATGTGGTACTTGATGGAAATCAATGCATCAACTAACCGTGTGATTTATTCCCTTGATTGTGATAGACGCAGGTAATGGTCTTCCATCATCTGATGCAAAGATCTTTCCGTGTACTCTACTCTGGATGCATAGCACAAAATAAAGCATTGTCATTGCATAATCTAGTTAAATTGTTCAAAGCCATATTTAGGCATAGTTGCATAAGATGGAAACAAAGCAATGGTACAAAATAAATGCAATGTGTACATGCAGTACAAGATCAGTTTTTTATAAAAGAAGCAACAAAGCAAGTCGTAATGGAAGTGAGACTGTCAAAAGAACAATTCACTGCATCGGTAAGAAAAGGTACCTTTAAAACAGTTGATACAAGATTTAGCATGCGCATCCTATTATATTCCCACAGCATCGATAGCTGCATATGGATAGATCATTAAAAACAGAAAAACCAGCCGCAACTCAGTTATTAACTAGGGTCATCAAGTTGGGTGTATGAATGTTATGAACCTAGTAGGATAACACTAATTTGAGTTTATATATATGTAGCTGCTCGCTATAATAAGAGATCAATCTCTCCTACTATTTCAAGGACTACCAATTATGATATAATGAGACCATCTTGGTGACACGAGCAACTTAATTATAGCATCGACCACAAACTACTTGAGTGACATGCTTGCAAGTGACAATGTGGACTTCTTGGCAGAAAGAATTTTTTCTTGAGCTGTTTAGGTCAGATATCAAAAGGTGCATGTAGAAAATGAAGAAAGCACGAGTGTGGGTAACCTCAGTAGCATTAGGCCATTTGTTGTCACTGAGCCCCAAAGTCAATTCAAAACAGCCACACTGTATGTAGTTCCAATCCTGCATTCCTCCGTAAATAGGATACCTTCATCAACATATACTCTGTAAGTACTCTTTCCATCGCTAGACTAGAGGAGGGATGAAACCAAGAAAGACAATGATCCACGAAAATTGAACGACAAGGAAGATATATCTGTGAACTTAAGTGACCCCATGAATAAGTTCAAGTAGTAAATTCCAACAATACTCTTGAAGTCTACAAGTAATCAAAATTGCCCAGTTTGGCCCACTCGAGCAGCCAAAAAGAAGGCAGACAACCTTAAATAACGACTCAAGTTTAAAGCCCAAATTTACAGCATAACTGTTGGAATGAAATTGTTTTGTCATCATACCATGATGCTCCATTGGTTATTCCTCCAGGAAATTCCTTGCTGAGAAACATGTTGTGGGGAGAAAGGCTATATACAGAAGCTAAAAACCGAAATGTTTCATCATCAGGGCAAGGAAATAGTACTTCCTGTAGCATTTGCAAAAGAAAAGGTATGATCCCCAAGAAAAATGCATATGAGAACCTGAGATTTGGTGAATCAGTATGAGCTAGAATGGTTTGTGCAGATAGAGAAACTAATAGGGAAGAAGTTATCAAAGTTCCTTGCCGAGGAGAAGCAGGTTCTGTTACTATTGGACCGTGTTTCTGAGGCCAAAAGGCTTGCCCAAATGATACGAATGCTACGAAGGAGCAGGATTAAGTGATAAGGTGCATAATATTCATATTATTTATGTATTCTTCCCACTTCTTTGAGATAAATTAAAGCATACTTGATTGATTTTATCTATATTTTGTCTTAAAGGATATCAAATGAAGAATATAGACAAAAGGAGCTAAAAAGAGCTATAAAGTATGCAAGGAGAAGTTTTCCATCAAAAGAACCCGGCAGCCAAAGTCCTCAACTGTAGAATTTTGGAGTTTTTCCTTTTTTGCCCTTGTAACCTAGATTCTCCATATAAAAAGCATTTGAGAACATTTTGAAAAGGAGAGAGCTGCGGCAGTGGCTGGAGGAGAAAAATTCCAAATCCAAAAACAAGAGAGCTGAAAAGGAGAGAGCTGCGGCAGTGGCT
>LIEC01008691.1:0-16335 GCA_001925005.1 Drosera capensis | reverse complement strand
AGTGATATGCTCAAGCTGCAGCTCAGCTCACGCGTTGTTGGCGATCCTGAGTCTCCCATAACATAAGTATTTTCATCATAGGGTTAATCATCATAATAAGTATTTTCATCATAATAACACCCCAGGCATCATTTGGTAGTGCAGTTTGAATAGGAAAAAAAGTCAGTGATATGCTCAAGCTGCAGCTCAGCTCACGCGTTGTTGGCGATCCTGAGTCTCCCATAACATAAGTATTTTCATCATAGGGTTAATCATCCAGGACCGCCGCACTCTGAGATAAGTATTTTCAAGTCGACGCCGAACAAAGTCCATAGTAGTGAACCAAGAACCTGGCTGGGTCACCACGAAGGTCTCGAGCCTCCACGCCTTGTTGGGATGGTCTCCAATCAGTGTCCGTGCCTTGAGATGCTCGCCTGTGAAATTTTGGAAAGTCAGTATAACAACGTGCTGTCCTATTTGAGCTAACTTTACAAAGGGGAACTCATATGCTTCGTGTGGAAGCTCAATAACATGAAATATCTCGCTGCTTGCAAGTTTGATTCTGTTATATCCATGTGATCGGTTTGGATATCATGAGTTATCCATCTGAACAACCCATGATATCACCTTTTTCGAACTCAGCCGAGTGTTACAGATGCATAGCGTGGAATCGTGGATCAGATATCAACGTGCACCAAAGCAACACGCACTTAAAAATCGGAACACAGTTTTTGCAGGAAGACGCCGGAATGTAATCATCAGAAGTCCCACGTTTGATGCGCTATCTCAATTTCGCAGATAGCTGCTGGGTTGGATGCTTCTCATACCGTGTCATGGGAGTATTATCCTTTGCTCTTAGTATATGACTACCGAAGAAATCATCGTATTAAAAGATACAGCGCAACATATCCTAACTATTTTATTTTATATTTATATTATTGAGTTACAAAAGGATCAAAACAGGATCGTAACCAACAGGAGCCTAACCAACAGATAAAGTGATCCTTGTTATTTTCAGTAACGTTTTTCCTTTCTGTTTTTAATATTTCTCCATAAAATCTTCATCGTAGATAAATCCCGGTAATATTTACAAGAATATGAATGAGCCACAACCACAATTTACAGGTCAATTGTCGATTACACAAATGAAACACCTCCAAATAGACTGGACAGCGTTGCCAAGTCAGACTTCCGCCCTGACATAGAACGGTCTGCTGCACAAATGTTGACTGTGTCGCAGCTAATACCAATGATGAACCTGCAGGAAATTGTTGGATGTACGCGGTATAAATACTATGGAGTACTTAATATGAATATGCTGGTAAAGAAAGATGATGTGTTTGGTTCGTTCTCAGAAAATGTATGTCATAGGAAAAGAGAGCCATTACACATGGAATACCATGTATACTCATGTTCCACATGAACATGTATCAAAGAGAAGGCCCATGCCTACAAGCCGACTAGGTCGACCAGAACCTGAAATCATCACTAACGAGATAACAACTAGACACTGGAATCAACTGGATTACCAAACAAGAGGTTCACACATGTGTCAAGCATTTTTCTACGATGATGAGAGCAAAACTGACACATGAAATGGAAATTACCATGTGTTCGTGTCTTTTCAACATTATCCGTGCTATTCGAATGTGTAATGATGGAAGAAATCTGAGTAAGTAATGCATTGACTCACCAGAACAGGTTACCGGTTGTTTCTGAGTGGTCAATGAATCACAATAAGAAGAATCGCAAGGCTTCAACAACTTTCTCCGGCCTGTTGATGCAATTTATACAACTTTCTAGTCAAGCCACAGCACAGTATTCGCCCCGTGAATGGACATAGTATCAGTATTACTCACCAGTCTTCTTGTGGCATGTGTCCAGCCCCTTCAATTAATTTGAGCTTAACTGCTGTTGGATTGATCTTCTGGAACTCTTCTGCGACTGATGTGGGAAGATATTTGTCAGATCTTCCCCATGCTACTAAAACCGGCTTATCCCATCTGCAAAAGAAGTCCAAACAGAATTTCCATGAACACTCATGAGTCATGACAAATCACAAACTCTGCAAATATCAAAATATGATAAAACTACCACTGTCAAATTGTCGTCTTCAGAAAGTGAGCACACGAGCTACAACATACAAGCAGCACGCAAGGTAGCCGTCTATACTCACAAGTTCAAGTGAGCAGTGCTCGTAACATGCAGATCTTCCCTCACAGTTCAGCAGTTCTACCCAGTTTTCAAAAGTGATCTTTAAAGCATACATTTGATGTTGATCAGTACTACATTGTAGTCAGGCATTTCTTCTAAGAAATATACAGATATGACTAGGATGTTCCACAACCCATTGCTCATAAGCAACCTTATCTAGGTCAAAAGCAACCTACCCCTAGGGGGAGATAGGTTTTGGCGGAACGGAAAAGAGAATGAAAAAACGTAATGAAACATTTAGTGATAAACCGTCTAAGATTAACAGTGCTAAATGAGAAATGGTTCATGGAAAAAGATGAGCATTCTTGATCCAATCACAAAGGGGACTGCTTCAGGGACAACAAGAAGCATGAACAACCAAGCACTCAGAACTACTTGAATCGGGGAATGACGATCATCAAAGAAGAAAATTTAAACTGATTCCGGGAGCGAAATCAATTTCACATGAAGGATTGTTCATTTTTCACATTCAACTTCTGCAAACCAATAGAAAAAAATAGAACTTCAGAAAACATTATCAATGTCATGATCTAATTATCAAGTTCGCAAAACATTTGAGCTTGTATAAACTTTGTTGATCGCCTATGTGTAATACTGATGATTGTACCACAAATAGTACCCGAGGAAGCCGGTAGTTCATAGGTGGCCCCAGCACAAAAAAGATTGCTTTTATCCATTGCATCACAAAACCAAACAAAAAGTATACCTTTCCGAGTTGAAACCAGCAGATATTTGAGTCGATATATCCCTGAAGTTAATTTTCCTTGCAGTTTCAAGAAGAGCTGAAAACAACACTCTCAAGGTCAGCACTTATCAGACAGATCAAAATCAACCTTCTCTGAACCAATGTCTGATGCTAGAAATCTAGGACTAGAAAGAAATGGTTCATCAAAAGGAGTTAATTTTGCATCTTCAATTCCTTGAATCCACGTAAATAAAGGACCCAAAGAAATTGTACTCTTTGATAACACGTCTATAAGCCTAATTGTATAAGCCCCATTTCAGTAAATATCATACAACCCCTACCTATTCAACCTTTTTTTCTTTCGAAGAAGCATTCAACCAAATAATTTTGAAAGAGAGAGGGTTATTATGAATTGCACAGCAATAATTGCAGAAATCAGACGACATACCGAATCCTGGACCACTACTCTTCAAGTATGGTAGTCGGTATACATCGGCCTTCTCAAGCTTCAGGACATAGCTGCCATGACAACATGCAAACAATGGCTTCAAGTTTCAAGAACAGACTCTAACCGAATCATAAAGCATAAGAAGCTGGTGAACAGAAAGAAGCTATGTTTCAAACGGAGGGGTATATATTAATGTGAATATGAAGTGCAAAGCAAAAGGCCAGAATGACATAAATGTAGAGTCGGTGCTAGCAAAGGCCAAAAGTTTAGGGAGGAAATGAAGACATCACCGGTAAAGCTCAGTTTATAATATTTAAACGATTATGTGGTCAAGCACAACATCAATCTTGATATAAACGAGGAACCGGGAAAAAAACCCGAAAGTATTCCTCGTCCACTAATGATATCAATCTGCTCTTTCTTCATCCCTCTTAGCTTATCAGTCCTAATCAACTAGCAGCCTAAACTGATACATTACCATACCTTACAATGATGTTGGATATTGTGTTAGTAATAAAGGAATACTTCTGTCCCACAAAAAAGTGAGCAGAAGCATACATAATGAAATATGATTCACTATGTTTAATCTAAGTGCATGAGAGTATCCTGAGAAGAGTAAGTGAATCCAATACATGCTAGAAATACAGTTAAACCAAAAGAGTGAAAAGAAGTCTTAAAAACAGAATCATAAAACCGATTGCCTTCCTACTTGAACCCACAACCATGAATGGACCGATGATTACCCACCCCCTTTGTTACCCTCACAGGGAACAACATATCCATACAAAATTCAAAATGAGAAGTACAAACTTTCAAGTCGAACCAGTGTACAGACCCTGAGTACCACATAATGTTTCTGGTACTATGCTTCAACCGAAATAATCTTACAACAATTAGGAAACGATTTGGATACCTACGCGCTACCTGCTTCAATAAAACGCTCTGCCATGATAGCATTCTGACAAGTGAACTCTCCTAAAAGAGGAAATCTGCAGGGGACAGGGTGGAAAACAGAGATTGTCAATCATGACAACTAGTCAAACATTCCTACTCCATACACATAAAATTTCAGTTAGTTGTTCATTAATCATAGTACAATTTCCATGGAAAAGCATAGACATATTTGGGTCGGGACATATTTCGCGGTAAACAGTCAACGTTATCCCAAGCAAAAAACTCCATTGCTCTATACTATTCAAAAAGGTTAGTTATGGTCTAAATGGAAAACATTCCTCGTAGTTTACGCTGCACTTTCAGTATAACTATTTTTTCTTAACAGGTTCGACCGAAAATGTCAAAGTGTTGAAACAAAAGATAAACATGGTAGTATCATGCGATGTACCTTAGCTGCTGAAATAATCCAGGAACCGGAGATGAAACAGTAAGCGGAGTATTCAGAATGGCAAGCTTAGATATCCTGCTCGGATTTTTCAATGCCCAAGTCAATCCATACGAACCAACTAGAAAACCCTACAGGCGAAACGATATGGTATTAACCATGATTTGAGACATGGGTGTTATTTGCAGCTACACGTTTGCCCTTGACTGCAATTACTTTCCACTACATGTTCAAGAGCAATATAATTTCGAGCATCTTTTCAGCAAAGAAATATTTAAGATATTGTTTGCCTCAGAGTCAAACGATAAAAGAAATATGAAGGTTCTACCAAGTAAAATTTGTACCTGCACCACCAAATGAAAAGGAGACTGAACTTGAAGTACTTCGAGTAATTTATCAAGTGCATCATGAAACTCGTTTTCTGCCAAGAGAAACCATTGCAAGAAAGTTGTCAGAAATCAGAATGTCTAATGTCACGGAATTTATAAGTAAATGGTATGTCTTCCTAAGATATAAATAGAAACACCAGACCTGTGTAATCAAATCCATATCCTGGCTGTGGCTTGTCACTAAAACCAAATCCTATCCAGTCAGGAGCAATGCAGTGAAATCCAATGTCTGACATCTACAGCACCAATTGATGAAGAAGCAAAAATTGTCACTGCATGAGGATTGAGGAGTCAAGTTGTCTGGTTTGAGACACAAATACTAACTTATGTTGCCCACTTGAGAGAAAGGAACCAAATTCAATTTACAAAACAACCTTTAAATACAAAATGCATGGCCAATTGTCTTCTTCGTAAGCTCAAACTTAAAAGAGTTAATAATACCAAATTGACCAGTAACTTGTAAGACTAGTTCACATAACAATAGAAGATAGTGAATACTAAGAAGCTACAGGTGACACATAACAGAGCTCAAGCAAGTGGTCAGACCATTCACCATGCTACCATTGAATTATTTCTCAAGGTGAGCCCCTAGTTTACATGGGAATATCAGAAAGCAACAGAGAATTGCCAGATCTAAGTCACGAACTCCCAATCTATACACAGAAAATCATAAAGATCTGTAGTTGTATACCTGAGACATAACAACACGATAGCTGTATGATTGTGTAGGAGCTCCATGAAGGAAAATAATGGTTCTGAGTCGACTATCAGGTGATCCTACAGTAGCAAGAATTGAAAATCAGGTAATTTAATGATTGATTTTGTGACCCACAAGGATTTACCTGTTTGTCTTACAAACCACACTAATTCTCCTGATCTGACATAACGTCCGTATTCCTTTCCCTTGTCTTCTATTCTCTAAACATCAAAGCAGACGGTATCAGATTACACTGGGGAAAAAATCCAAAAAAAAAAAAAAACAAAAAAAGAAGAAAAAAAGAGCAATGATCGATTGATCATTGAGCCAGCGCTACATGAAAAAATGGGATTCTCCTAAAGGATTAAGAAAGATGTTACAATTGTTATTCTTGCTGCTCTAGTGCTCTGCTATATGGGCAAAAATTCAAACTATAGAACAATATGCTTAGTCCTCATGAGTAAAACTGTAAAGGTAAGCTGATGCAACCAAACAGGTCGTTCTTGATTTGAGGTTAAACTAATTGGTAGAAACTGCATCAGAAAAGAATACAACCCAATAGTTTTGGACCAAGAGAATGTAACTTGTGACATACCAGTTTTGGACTTCATTCTTTCAGCACGCCTACAAACAAGCGAAAAATTAATAGACCAAGGGACCCTAACAAGAAGAAACTTCTTGCCCTTTGGGCCTCACAGCCTCAAAATAATAGACCAAGTTCGGCTATTGTAACAAGAAACTCGGGCATGTTGGAACAGATTATCATAAAAGGAATGTAGGAAACTAAGTCCTCAACAGTTCAGACCTATAGAGTCAATATCACAGATTCAGCTCACAACCGGCCAAAACTAGTTTTGCATGAACAATCATCTTAGTTGGGACTGGTTAAACATCATCTATCAGGGATGCTGCAAACAGCAGAAGATTGAGTACAGGATCAAGGCATTTGAGCTTATTAACGGCCTAAGCCGAGCTCTTTCGCTTCTCTAACCTTTGAGACAACGATACTGAGACCTTCATCTACTGAATCTAGAATGACAACGATTATTGAAACCTCACAAAATGTACAACTATTGTTTAACTATCCCTATATATTACAAGCTCTCCCGAAACCTCCATGATCAAGCTATCCAGAAACCCCTGAATCGACTAGCATCATTAATTTTAGTTCCAGAAGAGGTGTCAAACCCCGAACCCTAACCGATGTGTAACCCTAACCAGCCAGATTCATCCCAGTTAAATTGTACTACTACAATCAGCCTAACATCACTTCCAATTAAAGATTTATCCCTCGTACAATTCGTCAAAACTACAACTAATCTCGAAACAAAGCGCACTCAACTGGTAGCATAAGTGGATCGATTCACTGCACACAAACATAGAAACTACAATTAGGGTTTTCAGTCACAATGAAATCAAAATAACAAGCTCACGTATAGCATCTGGCCAACATTGCCGTCATCGGCGGGGCTCTCCGGCAACTGAATCGCGCTCCGACTCGACGGATTATCCGTCACAAACCCGAACGGATTGAACCCCGGCGCGTCATCCTCCCCCTCCTCCACATCTCCACCACTCCCTTGCTTCGCCCTCGCCGCGATCATCACCGTTCCAACTCTCCTACGCCTTCGTCGATCCCTAATCGAGGTCGAGCGGCTGCCGATGTTGATTCTGCGAATTCCGCCATTGATTGCCCCAAACGGTGGTGATGGAGAGAGTGGAAGGTGGAAAAGAGGCAATGTGAGAGTTGGATATGTTGTTGTCGCCATTGGAGATGAGAGATGGGAGATTGGGAGGAGATTTTGGCTTCGGCCATGGAAGATGATGATTCAGTGGGCATGAAATGGCAGGCCGCCATTTTTTGTGAGGCTGTAGTTCCTTGATGATTAGGTTGGGAGTAGAAAACACTGATATTTCTTCGAAGGGTTTTTTTATACATATAAATTCTTTAAATTATTGTTAATTTTAAATAATTTTCTTAAATTTTTTCAATTTTAAATTAATCCTTAGAATTTTTATTTATGAAAAAAAAATGATTCATATAATCAAAATTTTATTTAATTTTTATAATATAATTTAATATTTGAAAAAATATCTTCGAATTGAATTTAATTCATTTATATTTATGATAATACAAATAATGATTTGAAAAAAATAATAATAAAATAGAATTATTTAGTCTTAAAATAAATTTTGAAAGACTATATTGGAATTATAAAATTTTTAAGATAACAAATGGATTATTTTATCCAATATATAAAAAATTACAGTATTAATTATAAAATATGAAAATTTATGAGAATTATTTGAAATTAATGAAGACTTGAATGACTTATATGAACAAAACCTTACATTTAGGTTATTTTCATATTACAATGTTAATTCTTATTCCGTTCTATATATTTTATAATATTTATTTTAGACACGTAAATTTAGATTTGGATTTTTTTTAATTTTAATTCTAAACCGTATATTTATTTCTTTCTTCATCTTCTTTAGTTACTAATCACGTATAAATTTTCAAAAATAAAAATTTTATAAAAAAATTGACAACACTCATAAAAAAAAATAAAATGGTACAAATTATGTGAGATGAAGAAAATATATATTTTTATATTCTTTTTATCTTATAAATTTTATAATATTTTAATTTTATACGCATATCACACATAATTTGTTTCTATATAAGATATAGATAAAGGATTATTTATTTATATAAAATTTGATACGTGTTCATATGTAATTTTTTTATAAATTTATCATAAAATATTAATAATTATATAAATTATATATTTTATTTTAATATAATTACGAAACGATGAAATCCTAATTTTATATGGTAATAAGATTTATATATATTATAAAATTTATGACGTGGAAGAAGTATTATAATAAGAGAAAACTACGTCAACGGTGTACCGCCACAAAACATAGGGCCCCACTAAATTTAATGCATGTCCAGCCTATATATTTTTTTTTTATATATGTACCGTTTCTTATATCGAGCGGAGCCCACCGTCTCTTCCTCGATATTTTTATTTTTTTGTTTAAATTCTAATATTATGGACATGTAACCATCTCAAACCTTATATATTTCTATTTTACAACCCAAAATTTATGTTATTCTATTTTTTTTAGTGTCATCTTGTGCACAAATTAAACCCTTAATATTATATGTATGTTCATATTACAACCTAAAACTTATGTATTTCAATATTGAAAATTTTCAAGATATTTTTTGAATTTTCGCGTGTTTATTATATCTTATTTTATCTTATTTTGAGAAAAATGTTTGCAACTATACAAGAATTTTAGAAGCAAAATATTTTTTTTTTATATCTATGATTATAGCAATTACATTAGTGGAATTCGATCATCATCATGAATTGAAATTTGAATTGATTACTCTCCTTGTTCAATTTGTTTCACCACCTCTAGTTTTTTTTTTAAATCTATTTAAAATCAAATAAATTTATAAAAAAATGAAAACATTCTATTTAACAAAATTACGAAATAAAATTGAATATTTAAACTTAATTTCCTACTTGTTTCCCTTCTAATATCGTCGTCGTTGAAATCACATGGTAATTTTAATTTCGTGGTAAAATATTTAAATTTATTTCGTGAATTTTTAGAATTTTTAAATTTTATTTTTATGAAACATAATGGTTCAATTTTATTTTATAAAATGATTTTAAATTTCAATTCTATTCTGTAAAAAGATTCAACATTTTAATTTTATTTCATAAGTTTAGAGATCTCAAACTATGAAATGGGTTTAGGTCTATTATCAATATTAATTTAAGAGATCAATTGTATATTAGTTTATTATCTCTTTGTCAAACCAAAAACATATACCAGAAGAAAAAAAAAACAAACAAAACAATGTAAAAGATTCGAAAACTAATCGAAAAAACGAAATCATTGTGTGATCGGAAAATTGAACATAAGTATCATTATTTGTATTTTTTTTTTCTCTTTTCAATTGAGACGATTAGAGATAGATTTGGGAATAAAAAAAACTGGATAGTTAATTTTAATTCTTTTTTTATCTTTTTTTTAAGATAAGATTTAATTTTGTAAAAAGGAGTGTAGAAATTTGACTTAAAATAAATTTATAAAAAAATGAAAACATTCTATTTTACAGAATTACGAAATAAAATTGAATATTTAATCTTAATTTCATACTTCTTGGAATATTAGTTCGCATATAACTTGGAAAGAAAATATTTAACATACTCTTGTTCTCGGTCGACATATATGATGTAGTTATTTTGACATATTGAATCAACCACTCTTGATTCATATATTACATAACGAGCAATGATGATTTATGATCGAATCTAACTATCATATACTCTTTTTGTCCCATATACTTTACACTATTTTGAACCGACACATAAGATGATACAAGTTTAGTTCGATGTTATAGAACAATCAAACATTATTTTTTAAAAAAATATCATGAAATATTAATGATAATAAACGTTATATACTAAAATATATTATCAATAAAAATTATAATTTGTATAGTTTAGATAAGTAACAACATTCTTCAAATTATTTATAGAATAATACATGAAAAAAAAAACATTGTAAAATTTATAAAACGATGGAAATCATAAATAGAATTATTGAATGCAATTTAATAATGTAGTAATACTTATAAATGCTCAATCGCTCCACAAGTTTGTCATTGCTTTATCAAATCAAGAATGAATATTACTTATTCTGTCACATATTATAAACAATATTATCAATTATTATATTATTCAATATATATTTTAAAAATAAATTTAATTTACCAGTTTAATTAAACGAAAAAATTATATCACTCACCTCTACATTAGTCTTCCTCTTTCTCTAGATGCCCAACTTTGCAGAACCATATGCTGTTAACGAAAAAGAAGCATCCAACACCTCACAAAAGTTAATCCTTTTACTAGCAACAGATACATCGGCGAAAAAGCAAAGGGATTTGACCTCAAAATAAACACACCCCTAGATGTACAGACTAGGGAGGCATCTTGATGTGTAACATGCAAGAAACAAAAACACATTTGCATCAACACTAGGAAAATGAGCGATAACAGAGATGAAATCAGTGTTCGTCTACCTCGGGCAATGCAGTATCGTCTCCGATACCTTCAAGCAGTTCATCAACATCCTCTCCCAGTTCCAATATCCTTGCACTCAGCTTCTCCACCTTGCTTTGCTCTTGCCCAAGGCAAACCAGGAGATCGTTGAGCTCCACTTCGCTTTCCTTCAAAGCCTCTTCTCTCGCTTCAGCCCTGATGGCCTCGACATCAGGGTATGGGGTAGCACCACTGCTTCTTAAAGCCTTGACCTCTTTCTCGAGGTGGAAGTTGGCCTGCTCGATACTGTTGTAAGCATCAGATAGGCTCTTCAAATCGGACTCCATCTTCCCAGTTAAGGTCTTGTACATGGCTGCCTCCGATTCGATCTTTTCTTTATCTGCTCTGAGCATTGCTTGTCTTTCGGACGCTTCTTTCAACTCTCTCTTGAGCGCCTCCACGGAGGCCCTTCCGGTGCTTTGCTCAGGCATCCTGTCCGTCTTTGCTAACTGTTCTGCCAAACTCGCATTCCGACCGAGAAGATCCTATAAAAGAAAAGAGGGGAAGGAATCAACCGCATTGAGTACATCCTATTCAGCTTTAACAGAGAGCAAATTTTACAAGCTGAGAGATGTTTTCCTTAAGCTTATACAAGCACAAGAAGCCGCAATGAAGTGTAATCTTTAGTAAGCATACAGACTCTATTCATCATAGGACAATACGCATCGGTAACTCGTTGTACAGATCCGCCTGTAGAAAAATGGGTATGCTTCTGTCCCTAGAACACTCAAGATTTAGATCGCCCATAAAGATAATTGGAAAAGATGGTACAACCAGAAGTGCTAAAAGGATCGACAAAACTCAGAAGTTCCGCGAAGCCATTTCGCAGCAAAGCAGGGAATCCTTTTTGGCAACATCTAGTTAACAGTAGAGGCAAGAACACAAAGAAGCAAGTCATAATAGAAGCAGATGCATACCTGGATTTCTGAGCACTGCTTCTGCAGAAAAGATTTGAGGCGTTGAATGTATTCCGCATCGGCTTCCCCAGTCTTCTGCTCCAACTCTGCTGGTACACTTGCCACCAAGCTCTTTGGGTGACTGTAAGTCTCGACAATTTGTTCTCTAATCTTTATCTCCAAATTGTTAACCAAATCTACAAAGCTAGCATCAAACAGGGAAGCATGAATCGGATGGTCTTCATTTTGCTGATCTGCTGTAACACTTTCAACAGCATCTTCAACATCTGCTAAATCAGCAACACTAGATCTTTTTAAGGGTTTATGGAGATCCATTGGTCTTTTCGACGAAAATAAAGAACTTTTCTGCATCTCGTTGAACTTCTCAAAATATGAGGTCAACCCAACTTTCTGACTGAGAGTATCAACCACGAAGAAAGCATCATTGCTGTTCTCAACTGACTTGTTGTAGATGACACACTCTCCCAAAAGAACCGCAGCCAGACCCCTCACGCAGGCACTCACAGCTTGATTTGATAACAATTCGATAAGAAACGTGAGATGAGGCCGCGCATCCAAAAAGCACTGCACGGAACTTGGGCTATCGACTAGCCATGTAACAAGCACCTTGAGTAGTAATGGTTGGACAAACAAGCTTCCTTTCCCATCTGACGTCCCATCCTTGCTCATTGAAGAAGCAAGAGCTAAACATTTCACTAAATGATGCATTAGAGGCTCCGGAGCTCCAATGGATTGCAGCGGCACCTCAAGGTTGATTTGAAGAGCCTGCACATTTAGATAAGCACAGGAGATGGAAAAAGATCAGCCCTTTTGAGGAACCAACTCGATCGTCTTTCCCTTCATATTTCATACATTAAACATTTGGCATGTTCAGAGAGCTTGAATAAGCTCAACGCTCGGATGAACCTTCACATAGGATACACTATGCACCGTGAAAGATAAAT
This sequence comes from Drosera capensis, assembly GCA_001925005.1. NCBI lineage: Eukaryota > Viridiplantae > Streptophyta > Magnoliopsida > Caryophyllales > Droseraceae > Drosera > Drosera capensis. The sequence continues at coordinate 3,588 of LIEC01008691.1, read as the reverse complement.
AGGTAGCCAAACCCAAACCCATCAAAGGGTTTTTCCCTAGCCAGGCCCAACCCAAACTCATCAAAGTGTTTTTCCCTAGTCAGGCCCTTGGTTTTAACAAACCCTTGATTCCATCTAGCTTATCATATGCTAGTGGTTTCGTTGAATTGAATCTTTCGGGATGAACACTTCCATCATTGTCCCATAGCCTTACAGGCACTAAAATTAACATTATCAGACCAACCCACCTCAAACCAGTCATTACATCTGCGACATTTCGCATTACACTGGATCAACACCGACTCCTCTGACTAGTTTGTCAATATAAAATGCCATTCAACAGAGCACGAGCAAAGACAACAGCATAGTCAGTTCCATTAGTAGATCCTCAACCATAGAAAGATGATCGTTAAGGTTCGACCCATGGTGGAAACAGTCTTCCATTATGCCGAATAAGGCTCAGAGGATGTTCTAATCATATGCTGTAAGTGGTGGTGGTGTGGGGTGGTTGGGATTTTGTTTTTGTTTTTTATTTTTATTTTTATTTTTTTGGGGGGGGGACTTAGGTCCCTGATCCAGATTCCGGCCATACAAGCCGTCAGAGAAGCAAAATGAATGTACTGTGACAAATAGAGAGCAGAAAGAAGCAAAATACATACCTGTTCCTTGCACCGATTATTGTCTTTCAAAATATAAGAAAACACACTAGCAGCACGACTGCAAATCTGCCAACAAGAAACATTGGACTCTTAAGGTCAGCACAGAACCACATCTTGTAAAAAGGACAAAACATGAAGAACTTATGATGAGATTTCAAACAGTATAGAGATAACAGAAGAGATTTCAGAATCTGCTTTTCAGCTTCAAAACTGTAACATACATTTCAGTAAGCTGTATCATGCACTGAAAAAGAAGGAATTACCTCAAGGTTACCATCATTTTCACTCACAAAGAGACCACGCAACAGCATACTACCACATGAAACAGACCAATGATAAATAACAAGAAAAAAGTGCAATTCCTGAAACAAGGAAATCTAGAGTAACAATGAACATCCAATGACATAAAAGCTGCAGTTACTACAATCAAAATCAAGGTGGATAGCAACATAAAGAGCGAACCTTCCAAAAGTAATGCTAACATTCTCAACCAGTAGATCACTATTTGTTAAAAGCGGTCGTTGGGTCATGGTAGATGCCAACATTAACTGGCCATCAGGATTTTTCTGTGCACATTCAACGTAGCATAAATGTTAGTACAGCTAAACTGAATAAGAAAAACCTAAAACAGCTCCATATTTGGTGATTTGTATCTATTCATCAGCAGGGCAGTTGGGCTTATTTATCTTCACCATCACAACTGCAAGAACACCCAAGGGAAAAGAACCATACACTAACCTCACAAAAGCACCGGATAACGTAGTCAGCTGCGAGAAATTCTTGCATGCTAGACGAACGCAAGATAATTCGAAGAATGGAATTCAAAGCGCGTTCGACCTGTGGCTCATCTCCAAGTACTTTACTTGCAAGGACATCCTTATTTTTAGGATGCCCAGCGATCAAATCACCAATGCATTGAAGCGCCTGTTGAAGCAACCGAATATACAGGTCGTTATAATAACACAAGCAACAAAAAAAAAAAAAAACTGTTATCCTGAAAAGCATTGATGACAAAAAAGCTTACCGCAGAATGCACAGGAACTGGAGCCCAGTGACTTTCAACTCCAAGTAACAGCAGATGGTCCAGAATCTTTTTCTACAGTGCAAATAAGATGATAACCACACCAACCGTTATAAGAAAAAAAGGAACTTCAAAGAATAACGACGTCTGCTGATAAACAAACCTGAACCAAGACTGTTTTGTTTGTAATGCTATTGGCATCTTTCTCGAGCTCAGTTTCTGGATTGCCCCCAATAAGTAAATTGACAGTCTCAATCGCACTGACCAGGTTTACTGTCTACTAGAATGATATTTTGCAGGGAAATAAAAGGACATCAAATCCAAGTTTAACAAAGCATAGTCGCATTAGTTTCAAAAACAAAAAGGAAGCAGTTTGCTAGCCAACCTTTTGTCCACTAAATCTGAAAGCACTTCCGCGAAACCTCAAAAGCGAGATAACAGAATCAAATCCCATTGTCTCCCTCAACAAAGTCTACAGAAAGGGGGGGAAAGCCACGATCACTCCAGGCCCCACAGAACAAAAAGAGTTGCAAGCCAATGGCCAGATACAAACCTGATTGGAGGCATTCTTGCGTAAAATATTCTTCAGCAATTCAAGACAGTCCTGTTAACAAAATAAACATCAATTGAGGTAAAAAGAATAATATGTGTCAAAAGCATATCAAGTACAAACAGTTTAACTAATTTACCGTTCATGTTCAACACCATAAAAATAAAATGCTACTACTTGGATAACTACAGATCATGCGTTTCCCTGTTCAGATACAGATCGTGCATTCCCTCCAGTTACATATTTAAAGAAATGTCAAATGCTGAAGATTGTCCAAGTCATTTACATCACTAAATTTCATCCACTCTAATAAAATTGTACAGGCATTTTATCAAAAAAAAAAAAAAAGATCGTCCAAGCATTCATAGTGACTAGATTTGTGCCAAGATATGGGCAACTACGTCAACTAAAAGTAATAGAGCCACAGAATAAATGGCATAGTAAGAACTTTGACACATAGGGCAGGCAAAGGAATCTTCTCAAGTTTCTTTATCATAATCTTCGAACTATTAGTCTAATATTACATCATCATGGAAGTTAAACTTTAAGTGCATGCAGGACAAATATGACAACAACGTATAGTTTATGCATTTGTTATTTGTATGGAGGAAAATGAACAAGTGTGTTTATGTAACTAATTTTACCAAAAGCTTATATTTTTCTTTTTTTGTAAGGCAAGAACAAGTATCCAATTAATGATACTTGATTTCACTAAATACGACAGATCAAACGATTAACACTCCAAACAAAAAGGCATTTCCAGGAAGTCTGAAAATATTACCCAGAGGAGCGTTTACTTAATAAGTGTCACCAAAACTAATGGCATGACTGAACACCAGAAGCACCAATATCAGGGATTCAGGATAAATAAACAGGAAGCAGATTATCAATGTTGCATAACTGAAAGAACAATCCTATAAATTAGCCTACCAAGTAAATAACCACATATCAAATATACACCTTTTCATCAACTTAATCATATAGTGATCAAGGACAACCCAAGTACCAATTCAACAGCTCACCTGCACAACTACTCCTCCGTCTGAACCTCCTTCTTCTTTAATGATACTAAATATCTTCTCAAATGCACCTTCAAAGACCACGATTTTTTGAATCTCCTGAAAAATAGCAGTGACGGATATAAGCTTCATCATCTCATCAAAGCCACAGGAGATTAAAAGTAACTTCCAGAAGAAAAAAATAGAAAGTCGGCTTAAAGTTTTCATGATGATGAAATTCCACCTCCGCCTCCCGAGTCAAATATGTGAGCAGCAGCAAGGCCTCATTTCGTATGACCTATAACATTTAACATGCAACGGTTCAGCCAGATATGGAAGCTTTACCAAGGATTTAGCAAAATTGACTAATCCTCCCCCCCC
>LIEC01008690.1:0-26122 GCA_001925005.1 Drosera capensis | reverse complement strand
CGTCAATTCAGAAGCAGTTCTCTTTTGAGATCAGGTCCATAGGGAACAAAATCGTCTATCAGATATTAGATGTCGTCTTTGGTAACTGTTCATCGGACGTGCATTTAAGTGGCTTGAACTTCAAGATGGATGGCGAGCTTTGTGTGCCGGTTGTCTTTCCGTTCGTGTTGATGAATTTTTTCGACCATTCACCAGGACAGGATGCAGAAGAAGACAAGTCATTGTCGTGTGACCCTGTCGAACTAAGGCGATCAACACGTCGAATTGTACGACCAGAGCGCTACTTAGGGGCGATAGGACTTGAAGAGGTAGATACGACTGCCCTCAGAATAGGATACAAAAGCCTTAAAGCCAAAGAGGAGATGTCTTTGGTGGTGTACAATGGTGGGGATGATGAAGGCAATCTTCTTCAAGGCGGGGATCAGCGCCTTTCAAATGATGGGAACTTGCTCGAATTAGAAGGTGTTCAACATCACAAGAGCGATCCATCTGCTGATGAGCAAGATCATCTAGTTGTGGAGATCGGTCCAGATGAAATGGACGACGATGTCCCATTGAAGTATTACGTCAGGCGAAAGATGAAAGAGTCACCAGTAACAGAAACAAAAAAAACTTCTGAATTGGATAATGTTGGGAATGACAGCAGAGACGAAGCGATGGATACAAAGGCCAAAGCCCAAAATGAGACATCAATCTCAAAGGAAAAACATGGGAAAAAGAGGGGTCGTCCTAATGCCAGTACCAAGAAAGATAAACCTAAACCAGATTGTAAATTCATATGGGAGGCATTGCCTGCAAAGAACGAAGGCCTTGGGGATGAAAAGATGAATATCAAATCCGGAGGAAAGAGAGGTCGTCCACTTGGTGGCAAAAGCGATTCCCGTGTAAGGTACTCAGCTGTTCCTGGCAAGAGGGGATTGGATTACGCAGATGACGAAAGCAGATGGGAAGCGACATACTATAGAGATGGTAGCGGATCCAAGCAGAAACTTCAGCATAAGTTACCACCCTATGGAAGAAGTTATAATCCTTTCGCTAACAGGAAGGTTCGAGACAAGGTCTCCGGAGGCAAGAAGAAAACTCTTGATGCTGGTGCTTACAAGGATATCATAAGTGCTTATATGAAGAAGATACAAACTACAATAGAAGGAAAGCAGCCAGAGTCCACTGACGCATGGAAACAAATGCTGGAAGAAACGGGTACTACTGCTGGGAAGCAGGACGCTGAGGAAGCGCAACAGAAGGAGGATGATGGAGAAGAGTCGGAAACTGAGATGTTGTGGAGAGAAATGGAACTATGTCTTGCTTCACTTTACATGGTGGAAGAGAATGGGGTAATCAACTTTTCCCTTTTCGAAGGGACGAGTCCCTTCTATGGTTACCAGTTTGGCGATGTTCTCATAGTGTGCAATTTCTATTGTCAGGCCTCTGCTGAGGAGAATGCAGAGAAAGATGGAAGATGGTTTTGTTGTCATGAGTTCAAGCTGGATGAGGAAGTTGGTCTTTTATGCCCGTTGTGTGGTTTTGTGCTGACTGAAATCAGGGATTTCTCACCACCATTCGTAAGTCTATCCTCATCTAGTCACTTGCCTATCTATATTTATCTATATGCATGCAACTCGTTCGTTGTATGTTTCCTGTCGTTGGACCTTTCATCCGGATGACACTATTGGCTCTGAACTATTTAGTCGGCATTCTGTATTGTCAGAAGTTATCGAGCTATGGCAGAACTATGTTTCCTGCTAGTTTTTGGTGGATGATATCTTCCAATCACAATGTTTCCTACACTGCATTAGTTAATTGGTTTCGCCAATGATAAACTACAATTTAAAAACTCCTGTTGATGTTAAAATGAGAATGATAAATGTGATTTTTGATTTACTTTCACATGATTCTTTTACCTTGTTTTTTCTACGCTTGAATTTCCTTGTGCACTTGGCATCATGTTCTTGACCTTTTATTTTGATGCCCTGCAGCTGCGTCCATCAGGATTCGCCATGAAGCATGAACGAGGAGAAACCGATGACTCGACTCATAAGCTGATTGACGAGGTGGGCATGGATCTCGTCTGCAATCCTTGTACGTCGGAAACCCCATTCTCCAAATCAAAGGACAACGTGTGGGGCTTAATACCTGATATCAGGAAGAAGCTGCATATACACCAGAAGAAAGCTTATGAGTTCCTGTGGCGAAACATTGCTGGATCCTTGATTCCCTCGGAGATGAAGCAATCAGGCAAGAAAATAGGCGGCTGCGTGATCTCCCACTCTCCTGGAGCTGGGAAGACATTCCTCATTATCGCATTCCTTATGAGCTACCTGAAACTTTACCCCGACAAGCGACCCCTTGTTCTTGCTCCAAAGACAACACTCTACACATGGTACAAGGAAATCATAAAGTGGCAGTTCCCTGTTCCTGTTTATCAGATCCACGGTCGAAGGACCTATAGAGACAGAATATATGCTAGAAAGCTCGAAGGATCCTCCTCGCATAACTTGGTTCCTAGTGGTGATGTCATGCACATCTTGGATTGCCTTGAGAAACTACAGAAGTGGCATGCCCACCCTAGTGTCCTTCTCATGGGTTACAGTTCGTTCATGACGCTGATGCGAGAAGATTCGAAATATGCATACAGAAGATATATGGGCAAACTTCTGAGAGAAAGTCCTGGGATTCTAGTGCTAGATGAGGGACACAACCCCAGAAGCACAAAGTCGAGGTTGAGGAAGGCTTTGATGAGAATAGAGACAGATATCAGGGTTCTGTTATCAGGTACCTTATTTCAGAACAATTTTGCCGAGTACTTCAACACGCTTTGCTTGGCGAGGCCGAAGTTTGTGAACGAGGTTTTGAGAAAAATCGATCCGAAGTACCAGAGAAAGAAAAATGGAGTTAAGAGAACCCGGTTTTCGATAGAGAATCGGGCGAGGAAAGTTTTTGTAGACACCATAGGTAGGAACATCAACTCAAGTGATCCAGCAGAAAGACAGGAGGGCATCAAGCTGCTTAAGAGTTTGACCAACCGGTTTATTGATGTATATGAAGGCGGAAGCTCCGAGAACCTCCCTGGCTTACAGATGTATACCTTGATGATGAAGCCGACGCCAATGCAGCAAGGCATATTGGTGAAACTTCACAAGCTTATGAATCTATCCAAGGGATTTCCACTAGAGTTGGAACTTATGATTACCCTTGGATCTATTCATCCATGGCTGATGAGAACCGCTGTGTGTGCTAATAAGTTCCTAACCATGGAGGAGCTGTGTCTCTTGGACGAATACAAGCTAGATCCGACCAAAGGGTCGAAGGTGAAGTTCGTCTTGGGGCTGGTGCACCGAAGCATAATAAGAAGGGAGAAGGTGCTCATCTTCTGCCATAACATCGCACCTATTAACCTTTTCCTCGAGCTGTTTGAGAGGATCTACGGGTGGAGAAAAGGCGAGGAGGTTCTAGTCCTTCAAGGAGACCTAGAACTATTCGAGAGAGGCAGAGTGATGGACAAGTTTGAAGAGCGAGGTGGACCCTCGAAGGTGATGCTCGCTTCGATCAATGCCTGTGCAGAAGGTATAAGCTTGACGGCCGCATCAAGGGTGATTCTGCTCGACTCTGAGTGGAACCCGTCTAAGCAAAAGCAGGCCATTGCTCGTGCTTTCCGACCTGGGCAGGAGAAGATTGTGTACGTGTATCAGCTTTTGGCAAGTGGGACACTGGAGGAGGACAAGTATGGACGAACGACGTGGAAGGAGTGGGTTTCTTGTATGATTTTCAGCGAAGAGCTCGTGGAGGATCCATCTAGATGGCAGGCGGAGAAGATCGAGGATGCATTGTTGAGAGAAATAGTGGAGGAGGATCACGCTAAGTTGTTCCATATGATTATGAAGAATGAGAAGACATCTTATGAAAATCCTTTGGCTAGGGTAAATAAGTATAACTGAGCAGGTTAAGGGAAGTTGGACATCCGAGTCGAAATGTAAGAACTCTTCCGTCTTCGTTCCTTAACAAAGATAATACAATACGTACTTTTACTCGCTTCGTCTAAGTGTTTTCCTTCTTAAACTCGCTCTAGGAGCCATGCGCATCGCTTTGATTCGGTTGAGAATTTTCCAAGCAAAGCGAGGCGAGGCATGCGACTAGGTATCTGATGGATTCCATGGAAGGCAAAGAATATGTGTAGTAGCTCTCTGTTGAGTAGGAGTTAAATTGCTGTTGTTCAAACTCTCGTGGATGGGAACATGATCAGGTACAAAATGATAGACCATTATCGCAATTTGAAAGGCAATGCAGATATGTAAAATGTTCTTTCACAATAATCGGAGATGATTTCTCATTTGGGTGTCTTAGATCCCATGTTCCGGGTAAGCTGGTTGCGGACATCTCGTATCCTCAAACGCATGATAATTGGAACAAGAAGTACGTTTGGTAACCTTTATTCTCCATGTTCTTACATGCATCTCTGAAGGAAAAGAACTCACAAACTGAGAAAAGCACATTTCAAACTTAGAGCAACTTTAGCGATACCCTTCACCATCGATGCCACTCGGCCACATGATATCGATGAATGCCGGATGGATTTGCAGGTTCACAGGCTTCACGGAAACTAAAGGTTTTCAAGGAGTTCGGATTATCGTGTGATTGATCCAATTCTTCATGCTGTCGATATTCTCCTCTTATGGAAACAAGACTTTAGACGTAACCACAACCGTGCTGGAACTCGAATGCGATGTTCTGGAATAGAATAGTCCTGAACTGCTTCTTGGCGGGACTGTAGGTGAGCAAACGTAGTTTGATTATGTCTTCGTCCGTCTTTGCTTTTTGAGGTTCAATTTTTTTCTCATCAACGTCGAAGAAGAAATCGTTTCCAAAGAAAGAAGTTTAGTTTAATTTTATTGAAGAAATCGCTTCCTCAGGAAGTGAGTTCCAAACAACAAAAATCCTTGTCATCATCAATCACTTATTGGGGAGACGATTTTTGTTTTATATAAATGCCCCATAAGAAGCTTTTTGTTGTTGTTTGGAACTCACTTTGTGGGGAAACAATTTTTCAATAAATTTAAGCTTGCTTCATGAGAAAACAACTTCTTTTTCAACGTTGAGAAAAAATTAAACATTGAAAAATGCACCCGTCTTCATCCTAGGCCTCGGCCAGCTCACTTACAGTAACTCCTCGTCCTGCCAATATCCTAATGCACCCAAAATTATATCAGAATAAGGGAATTCGATCACAACTTGTTTGGTCCAACGTCCCTCGGACCCATACGCATCCAACTCCCATATCTCGATGTTGGTTAAATCTCCTTCATTGACAGGAGTCTGTATAAAATGGGTGCGCAGAACACGGGGCAAAGCATTTGATTTATTCGACTGTAGCAGAAGCGGGGAGCTATAATGCAGGTTGAATTCACCGTTATTAAGCTCACTTAGCGAGGTTTTCTGGAATACCTCACGACTCAAGTTGAAATATCAGTGAATCCGACGAGTTCTTGTCAATCCAATTACACTTTTTTTTATGGATCTCAAAATAAATAAAATATTTTCATTTATAAAAATTTTTTAATATAAAAAATACCAATCAATTTATTTGTTAAAAAACATCCGCTAAATCCTCTCACAACTGTTATAGTAAACTTCATTATAATAATAAAAAATTTATTTTTTTAATCAAAATTCACATAAATTCAATATTTATATGGTTAGGGTATAAAGTTTTTGACTCAGATTGATATCTTTTTTTTTTTAAAAAAGTTGATTGAACGGCCTATCACGTGGGATATTGATAATCCCTTTTATCACTCATATAGTTTATCGCCATTCTATGAAGATCTTAAAAGTTATGCAATTGACGAATGACATTCGTGTCATTCATGCTGCTATGAAGGCATCTCCTTGAAATATCATTTTTCAATGGGTCTTGATATTAGTCTCTACTGCACCATCAACAGTCCCCTGTACCTTCCGGGGTAAGAACATTCACATCAATATTATTATAAATAAATATATATAATAAGAATATATGGATGAAAAAAAATAATGATATGATGTTGAAAAAGAAATGTTAGAATATATATAAAAATTATTTAAAAAAATGAATAGTGCATCTTTAAATATGAAGTGGCATTGTAATATATTATGTTTTTTTATAGATAAATAGTATAACGGGATGTAATATAATGTAATGAATAATAAAAAGATGAATGAAAATTTTAATATGTGAATGTCATAAGCATTTAAATTTTTGTCATTAACAAAACAAAGTTTTATCCATGTCAATGAACGATCAGATCTGCTTTTCCATAAATTTATACGATTATTTGTTATCACTTCTATCCCAAAATTAATAATATTTTGATACGACATGTGTGTTGATGTAAAATTTAACACGCGTGTAACGATAATCAAATGTGATTAATTTTTTTTATAAATTTGTGTTGAAATATCAACGGTTGTATAAGTTAGACATTTTAACATAATTTATATTACGAAACGATCAAATATGATTTAATATAAAAATAAAATATATATTTTTATAAATAAAATAATATAAAAATACATAAATATGATAAGAATTATAAAACAAATAATATAAACTTTAACCAACATGTACCTCGTGGGAGGGCTAAACGCTGTTAGTTCCGATTTAGAAATAGTCAATTCCGATAGATCCCAACATGAAGTCCGCAGCCGCCTCGACCCTTCGAACGACGCTCTTCACCCTCCCTTCATCCCTCCAGCAATGGCGAGGAATCCGAGTGAGAGTCCGCGACGGGAACTTGGAGCAGGCGCTGGCGTTCATGCAACGGAAGATGCAGTCCAGCGGGATCGAACGCCTGATCAAGCAACAGCAGACGTGTCACGTCAAGGACTCCGAGAAACGGGTCTTGGCTAGCAAGTCCCTCCAGCGTCGGATCCAGTCCGATGATTTGGCTCGGAAACTGAAGACGATTCTGCTCCAGAAAGTCAGGTATTGGATTTTGGTGATGTTTTAGGGTTTTGGTTAGGGTTTAGTTTTGGGGTGTTCGGTGGATATTGGTTGTGGTTGGTATGATTGTTGTTGAATTTCGTTCGTCGAAGGTGTTTGTTATTTGGATTGACTATGTAGGGAGTGAGTTGTGGTTTTGGAATTTTGAGGGAATTTAGGAGATATGTGAATGTCTGCTTGTGCTGAGAAAATTTAGTACGTGGAATTGTTTACTATGGTCAGATAGTGTCCTTGCGATAGCTATTCAGGGATGATGGAATGGTCTAGAGTTTGATGAATTCGTCATGTGTAATTTGTCCCTAGTTTGTTGAGATGAAGACATCCCGCCCTCCCAGAACTTGTCTGTGACGGGATACCTGCATAGTAGTAGTAGTTGTTTGTTTTGATGAAGTTGGAGCCTAACGGAATTTGTTGTGATGAATGGAATTGCACATTGCACTTTTAGTATCACCTTGTTGGTTTTTCTTCGCTTTGCTGTTCAACCCCCACCTGTCCTCCTCTCAGATTCTGAAGTTAATACATGTTTCTATTCTATTGCTGCAAGGGTCTATAAGCGGATAACCGGTGAAGTTGTAGCGTTATTGCAAGCTTGCAGAGGCCCCCTACATCTACTATCCAGCTGCTTATGTTTTCTCATGTTGTTGGTGGATTGAAAGAACTCGTGTTGCTGGTTCTGTTTGATTATCTCCTGCATCAGGCTGTCAGCAGATTGTAATGCCGATCTGAAATTTCTAGTTGTTTGTAAGTTGCTTTGTTGCGCTTGTTTTGTTTATCTGTTACTGTGACCTTGGACCAAGATGTTTGGAATAAGAATAACAGTGGAAGGTACTTTTATTTTCATCGACTCTGCAACTTTTATCGAGCAAGTTGCGTTTGTGAGATCTCACAACTATCTACCCAAGTCTCGAGAGCGGTTTAATGGAATATCTCGCAACCCATCCTCCCATGTTACACCAACCTATACCTAGAGTGAGTGCTGCACTACAGCACTGCTGGTTGGACGTGAGTCGTTCAAAAATCAATACAGGCTGGTGTTATTCAATCAGCGGATGCATGGCCCTGGTTTTTATAAATCACAAATCTTTTCCCTTCCCGACTTGGTTAAGGTTTCCCCGCATCATGTGTAAGAAGTGTATCATTCTGGTCATATGCGCACCTAGCCTATTTCATATGAATCAGAGCTAAGTTTTGCTTGAGAAAAAGCACAAGATCTCATCTTTACTTCTCTTTATATTCCTTTAGTCAATCTCTATTATGTCCAATGCTGCAAGGACACAATGCCGGCATTACGATCTAGATTTATGTCCCTTACACGTTGGGGGGTTACGAGTTACAACCCATTGATTTGTACAAGAATTGGCATAGGACGACATTTAAGAGAAAGTACAACTAACACATCTCTTGTGACAATATTGAGTTAGGGTTTCAGTCTGTTTCTAAAAACTCATGCAGTTTGGTCGTTCACTTATCCAGAAGTCCGGTTGTTTTTCACAGTTATCGTACTCACTCACTGTGTGTGAGAGAGAGAGAGATCACTTGTAGCTATAGTTCGGATCTGTACTTGGGCTCCTCCTAACCTATGGGCTCAATCCTACAAGCCCAAAAGAAGAAGTCCAGTATTTTTTTTACAAGTCAAAACTGAATGACCAGTGTTATCAACTTCTTCTCCTCCTCCGATATCCCTCCGCCGGCGGCGAAATTCACCTGAGGGTTTTACATTATCTCATCGCCGGCGACGTCTCCTTTCTCATTCATCTTTTGTTTTTCTCTCGAGTTGCCTGCGCCGCATTGCGGCTGAATTCGCCGGCGAGCCGATCAAAATTCCCGGCGCTCGTTTTATGTGCTCGACCAATCGGCGGAGCTCCGATTCTCTCCTGCAATGTAAATTTGAACTCTTTTGTTTTGTTTTGTTTTTTTTTTTTCTTCTGCCTTTTGATAGTTTTATCATTGTGCTCTGGTCTTGGTGGTTTATGTGCTGTAATCGAATGGCTGCAGAGTGCAGAGTTGTGTTTTTTGGTTGGTGCGATTAGGAGATTCAAGTTGTATACTTTGAAGTTCTAATGTTGGGAATTATATTGCGATGGATAGGTTGAATTGGTTTGAAGTTGGGAGTTGCTATTTTGCTGTCATTTGGAAACTGACTGTCTATGCTTTTATTAATCTGCCTTGAATGGGCACCATGTGATTTTACTAATAGTACCTCAAAATCAACGGATGAGTGCAGGAGCGGAGAGAGTTTTGAAGTGACCGAACGGAAGTGATTGTCATTAGCATTCCTTCTTTGAATTCTCCCTGTGGTGCATGAAGACATGCATGAGGATCTTTTCTCCCTAGAGCATGATGGAAGGAAGAAAGAGTGGTTTTACAATTTACGTGTTGTTTTTTGAGACTTAATGTTTTGATATAGAGTCCAGTCATGGGACGATTATTCTCATTAGCCATGTCGCTTTTGCTATTTCTGTCTTGATGTGATTATTTGAGGGTTTGGATGTTTGAACTTTGAACTTGCTAATTTGTAGCTTTTGTTCATGCAACATAATTTGCAGCTTTTGTTCATGCTGTTGCAGATAATTAAAGAGGTAATTTGACCGCCAAAGCCGAAATACACATGTAGAAATGAAGTGCAAAGATGAATTCAGGTTCTCGATCAGCAGAAAGTTACTGCGTTTTTCTCTCCAATAGCTGGCTTGATATGAATAGTAGATTGGCAAACCATAGATCCACCTGCAGAGCTCTTATATCCAGATTCGTCAAAGCCGGATACATTGACCAAGCCATCGAAACCTTTGACCAAATGATAAATTCTGATTGCAGTGTGTTCTCTATTGATTACAATAGATTTATTGGGGTGTTGGTCAAGCATTCGCGCTTTGATTTGGCGATGCACTATTATGACACAATGCCCCCTCAAGGATTTTCCTTGATTTCGTTTACGTATTCTAGATTTATTTCTGCTTTATGTCAGGTTAAAAATTTTGGTCTGATTGAGAGACTTTTAGAAGATATGGAGAAGCTTGGATCTGTTCCGGACATATGGGCATACAATATTTATTTAAATTTGTTATGCCAAGAGATGGAAATAGATGTGGCATTACGGATTTTCCAGTTAATGGTTCGAAATGGCAGAGAAGCAGACGTTGTAACTTACACTATACTTATTAGCGGCTTGTGTAGAGTAGGACGTTTTGAGGTAGCTTTTGAGTTCTGGAACGCAATGGTAAAGAAAGGATTGCGGCCTGACAATAAAGCTTGTCGGGCCATGGTTCTTGGGTTATGTGATGGTGGTAAAGTTGACTTGGCATACGATATTATGGCTGGTGCTATTAAAGATGGAGTTCAGTTGAGCATATCGGGTTTCAATACCATGATACATGGGTTTTGTAAGTTGGGTCAGATTGAAAAAGCAGAAGCTATCAAATCAAGCATGGGGAAGAATGGGTGCGAGCCAGACCTTGTAACCTACAACATATTTTTGCATTACTACTGTGATCAGCTCATGCTGAAAAAGGCAGAGAAATTGATGGAGAAGATGGAGGCAAGCAAGATTGAACCAGATCAGTACAGTTATAATCAGTTTGTGAAGGGTCTTTGTAAAGCTAACAGGTTGGACAAGGCCTACTTGTTGCTCGATGTGATGGCAACCAGGGGATTGTTGAATGCTGTTTCGTACAATACTGTTATCAAGAAGCTTTGCAGCGGTCGAAACACTGAAAGAGCTGTCAAACTTTTTGAAGAGATGGGCTGGAAAGGGATTTCCCCTAATGTTGTGACCTTCACCATCCTCATGGATTCACTGTTCAAAAAAGGTGATACCGATAAGGCGATGATGCTTTATGATCAGATGACAGGAATGAGTTTGTTCCCGGATCTTATATTGTGCACCACACTGATAGATCAATTGTGCAAGACCAGCCAAATTGATAGGGCTTGTAGTCTATTCAAAGAGATGTTAGAGAAACAGATCCGGCCAGATGTGATTGCATGCAATTCTCTCTTAAATGGACTATGCAAAGCTTCCAAAATAAATGAGGGCATGCTTCTGTACGAGGAGATGGATAAACAGGGACCGAGTCCTGATGAGGTAACCTTCAAATTGATAGTAGGAGCGCTCGTAAAGCACAAGCAGCTTTCATTTGCGTGTAGAATTTGGGATCAGATGATGGAGAAAGGTTTTACTTTGGATAGAGTAATCTCCGAAAGGCTCATTGCTATGCTCCAATCAAAAGACACTCCATGACGGATGATTAAACATGGATGTAAGTTCACTGATTACTGATGTGTCTTTTAGATTTTTCATTCTTAGAACTTCAATACCATGATCTCTGCTTGCTCTTGTATGCGTCGGTTTTTTAGTTAGCTTGAAGCCTCGAACCACTTGAAAACTTTTTCATCTGATTTTCCTTCATCAGCTTGGTTGTTTTACAAACTGTGCTGTTAATAGATGTTACATTGCAATTGGTTTCCTGATGGAAAAGGATAAGAATGCAGCATGGAAATTTCAGTTAACGTTCTATTTGAAGCCATTTTCAGAGGGAATCCTGGATGTGTGTTTCAAATATACTCTCTTTTCTTACTCGTCTGCAGTTCATTGCCAGTAGATTTCTTAATTGATAGTTTCAATTTTCTCTACTGTTGAATCTCAGGTGTGAGTGAGGAAGCCTTTGCTATATCCGTCACTTCACCATCAAGAAGCAATGGTGAGCAGTTGGATATCACTTCCCTTCTGCTTGAAGCTCCAGATAATGGTTTTCAAGTTCTGCGGTTTATCTTGTAAAATGGGCTATGCTGGAGCAGACTGGTTTCCTTGGAGATGGGATTTGGAGTTGCTTATGTTTCATTAGACCCTCTGCGGAAATTATATATTTCCCTCCACTAGAGAAAAAGGGAACATGCTTTGAATGATCACTTCCCGGTGCTCATCTGCTGGAGTTACGTGATCCATATGATGATCCTGTTGTAATGGATGCTATCTTTCTTTGATAGAGCTGAGCAAATAATCCCTGTGTAAACTATAGCGGATACTATTGGAGATCATCTTAGCCGCCACCAGAACTCGCTTAAAGCTTGGAGGGGAATAATTCTATGTAGAGGTTTGATGTCTTCGTCCTCTGTCACCAGCTTATAAGCATCGCCTTGGTGTTCCCTGAAGAACTCCTACGATCACCAGCACAGCTCGTGATAGGTCATGCTGATTCATGACCTGCATCACTTTTTTTGCTCTCCAGTGATCCAGATATTTACTTGCCATGGGCCTTCTGGAGTATGGGAAATTGCCTTTTTCCTGTGATATTCCCTTGGACTGAACAGAGCAGCATCGCACTGGGACTTGTTGGCATGAGTTGCGTGATCATAACATGTTATAGCCTGCTCCAACCTAAACAATGGCATCATCAGAGTTTCGTGTAAGCTTCCTTGGATATATACCTTGTATTCTTCTTGTATACTTGATAAGATTTAGCATAGTGGTCTCCTGTACTTCCAGTTGTACAATATGTGGCATGTTAGCCGATGACAGAATTCTTTGTATCTGATGTCTGCTAATAATGAAGCAAGTGAACTCGAATAAAAATATTTCAGAAGTATCCTACTTTTACTACTTTGAAATTTGGGTCTGTCCTTTTTTCATAGGAGTATTTCTGATAAATTGCTGGAGTTGCAATCATATATTCAGATGTGAATTCCTGACAGTTATTTTCTCGCATATTTAGCAGAGATCGTGTCTGTATCATTTTCTTTTTCCTCCAGGAAAGCCAGAGATAATCTGATATATTAAGAGAGAAGGAAAATTTACATTTATTCTGATGCAGATGCTAAAGCGCTAAGTATGCTTGGCGTCGGTCATGAAAAAATTATCCAGAATGGACCTAATGTCCTTTGAAGTGAAGTCGCATGATCGAGATCATGTGTTATTTTCTAATGTTCTCAACAAATATCTAGTTGTTAACCACAGGTGATGATTGATTATATTGAGCCAATCCTTCTTGACAATGATACAAAGTCATAGCAATGATTGGTTAAAGTCATAAAAAGAACCTAAAGGAACCATGGAGATTACTCGCCTATATTCCTAACATGGGTGTCTGATACTTGGCCTTCTAGGCAATCAACCTCAAAAGTTCTGAATGAAGCAACCTTATTTTTCCACTGGACTATTTCACCATTCAATTAACTCAATTACTCAAATCTCTCCTTCAACAATAATCCCATGAACACCAACTATCAGACGCCAATGTGGGAATTTGAAGAAACCAACCCTCACTTCCAGCCTCGACAACAGCCAGGATTTGAAGACGAGTATGATGACCCGACAGTGGGTCCGTCCAGGATACAACCAAGGCGACGGACGGACCAAGCTCAGCCACCACCAACTCCAACAAGGTATCAGCCTTCCTCAAGTCAGATCCCGCCACCGCCACCACAAAGGGGTCGAACTGTGTTACCGCAAACTGAAATCCTATCACCACCACCACAAAAGGCCTAGAACTCAGTTTCAACTAGATGACCATGCACCACCAACACCACCAATATATCCGCTGGAGCCTGTTCAAATGCCCATTCAGGCACCAAGAATGCAGCCAACACCAGACATCATGCCACCACGCCAATCACAAACCACGAGCCAATATCTGATGTATCCAACGCCACGCAGAACCAACCCCATCACTTGGTTCACTGCTCTCTTCTGTGTCATACTATGGATAGTAATCATCCTGGGTGGCCTGCTTGTCCTGGTAATATACCTCGTCTACCGGCCAAGGAGTCCACATTTCCAGATCATGAGTAAGACTCTCAATGCAGCATACCTTGACATGGGTTACCTCCGCAACGCCGACATGACGTTGCTGGCTAACTTCACAAACCCAAGTAGTAGGGGAAAAGTCAACTTCAACTATGTCATCCTCCAACTCTACTATCAAGACCAACTTGTCGCCAACCAGTACATGGAGCCATTCTCTGCAATGAGGGGAGAGACGAAACCGGCGAGCATCAAGATGGTGAGCAGTCAGGTACAGCTCCCTGGTAAAGTCAGCCAACAATTGATGGTGCAAATACAAACCAACACCATAGCGTTTCAAGTGGATGGCTTGATCCATGCAAGATCGAATTTCGACAGCATCTTAAGGTATTCATACTGGTTGTATATTCATTGCAACCTTGTGTTAACGGGTCCTCCCACCGGAGTCATGATCACAAGCAAATGTAAAACAATGAGATCAAAATGAGAAATATCAAATATGCACTCTTGATCAAGAAGAGACAGCAATGACATATTATTCATCCCAGATGCTCAAAATCATGGTACAACATTATACAACATGAAAGTGCTATGATCTTTCAATCTGAGCAGAGCGGAAAAACCCAGATGCATGAGTACATCAACAAGATCGCCTTACAGCCTGTGATGATTTGCGGCAAAGAAAGCATGCCCTAGAGCTTCACCAGCAGTCATTCTCATAACAGGGTCATACTGAAGAAGACCTTGAAGAAGGTCAATAAGATCACCAGCCGAATGATCCACGTGGTGCATCACTAAATTCTGCAAAAATATACGTTTAAATTATTTACGAAAAAGATACAATGATTTATAAGAAAATTAGCAAATAGTCCTGCAACCAAACCATGTACAAATACAAACCTGTAGACGAGGTAGCTTTTGAACAGCTCTTATGCTTTCCCTGGAAACTGCGCCATGAGGCCAATTCAACCTTCCATCTTTAACATATTTGGCTGCATGCCGACTGAACAAAAAAGACATCAAGACAAAGATAGAAACTAAAGATCAGCGGATACTCACTTCATCACCCACTCAGAAGTACAGCAGAAACAAGATTCAGTGCCATTTGGCATCAATCATAAAACAAATATGCTATCTTTCTAATCCCCGTCTACCAAAGGGTACAAACTCAAGAAGAGAATATTGCTTCATGTTTTGAGTGAGACAAGGATTACATACTCCGCTCTTCTCATCATATGCTCAGGCAATGGGCCCAAAACTCTCTCCATCATAGCTAAGTGCTCCAAATTTTCATGCGTCTGAAACAATGCTTCTCCCTGCGATTAAACCATTCGATAAGAATGCCCTCATGGATATTGGCCAAACCATCTTGCAAACAGAAGAAACATTTTATACCGAACAAAGCTCTGCTAGAATGCAGCCAACGCTCCACAAATCACAAGGGTAGCTCCATCCAAGTCCTTCAAAACAGAATCACAAGATTACAAATGTAACATGTTCAGCTTAAGGATAAATTTCCAGAAGAAACTAAAAGAGATGGCAAGAAGTAACCCACCAAGAATGACCTCAGGTGCCCGATAATGCCTAGTTGAAACAATATAGTGGTGAAGTTGATGCCCATGTGCAGTGCTACCAAAGTCTATAACCTTTATAGCACAGGACTTGGGCAACCTTTTTGATTGAGCTCCATCCTTGGAAACACCCTGAAGTATGTAAAAAGAGATCAATAGTTACTACGGAATGGTTAAAAGGCTGCAAATATAATTCACAAGATAAGAGTAGATAGAATAATGTAGATGGACTTCAAAGTAAAGATGGAAGTTAAACTTTCTGATACACAAACCTTATAATCAGGAATTTTCACATATTCTGAAGAGACGAAGAGTATGTTTTCAGGCTTCAAATCAGTGTGGACGAGGTGCAACTCATGCATAACTGCACAAGTAAGGAAACAGAGGAAAAAATTAGGTACCAGCTAATTCACTCTTCAAATATTAAAAGGAGGCATAGTTTTGGTGAAAAAAGAAAAAAAAATCCAGTATAATCAAGCATTTATGACAAACTTTGCATCTTCCAATGTAACAATTTCGATAAAACAAAAGAAATGAAGTCCACAATTACACACATGCTATACACTCCAAAAGTTGACGGCCGATCTCGCGAACAAGGTCAACTGGAAATGATCGATAATTGTTTTTGCGTAGAAAATCGTATAAGCTTGGTCCAAGCATCTCAAATACCTGTTGAACCAATCACATGCACCCACAAGTCTCAAACCCCCAGGAGCATAATGTAGGGCAAATCACATTATAATCAGGTATGTACTTACTATACAAATATGGTTACGATAGTCAAACCAGTTTCGTATTTGAACACAACTGCAAAGGAAAATCCCGTTTAACAACATACCATGGTTTCCCCTTCAAATAACCAGGTTTAAGAGACAAGGGGAAAAAATTAATTTGGATTACAGAGAAACACAGTCACACTTACCATTTTTGGATTCTAGTGTGCCTCCTTAACTGTTCAAGTACATCAATTTCAATCACTGCCGCTTCTCGATACTTTTTTATGCTCCGGACGACCTTTATGGCAACTATCTCTCTCATTTCTCTGTCCCAACATTCCAGGACCTGACCGAAGGTTCCTGAAATACAAGGACAAAAGAATAAAGATTTACTTTTGAATTTAGATACCTTACAATAGGAAATGGAGTACAGGGATCGCAGCAACTAGCCTTCACCGATCTTTTTGAGGATCTTATCTGCAAGATACAGAATAATCAGTAACTCACATAACATACAAGCATTAACTTAGTGAATCCATCCTAAGAAGTGGGATGCACTTCAATTGGCACAAGGAATTCGGCTTTAAGTAAAAAAAAGAAAAAGATTAAATGAAAGGGCAACCCATGAGTTAAGCCACAGAGAAACAAATTTTGAAAGGCCATCTTTCAAGAGGCTATTATATTAACCCAAAAAGTAAAGCAGATCACGGAAAAGACCAAGTACCAATTGTGTGAATAAATTATAGCCATCATCTTGTGGCAGATGAGTCAGAATTGGTAAAGTGGTTATGCAAGACAGCATAAGAAAATTTTAGAACAGGTACGATACAAAAATATGTTTGATGATGCGATAAAATTACAGCGAGGGGTTAAGTTCTCTCCGAGCCCAAACATGTAATGCCCATCTTTGTCATCATCCCGCCATGGTGGAGAGCCTTTATGAACCAATCCCTTCATAAAATGACTAGAATGCTCCATGTTTACTCTCCATTGTCCAAAGCTCGTCACATTTCCAACCTCTTGGCCATAATAAAATCCTGACTGAGCCTACACACATGCATTCATTCATTTCCACCGTATGTAGATCATAGCATCAATCTAACTGGAAAAAGTTCCTAATTATTTACTTCCTATAAAATACGGGAAATGATCAACACATCAATATAAACCATGGGTACATGAATTCAATAAGCATTTATTAGCAGCAGGAAAAAAAAGGAAAAAAGATAAGATAATGTCTCTAGTCTTCAACTTGAAGCCAACTATGCATAACAATGTACCTGTTTACAACAAGTCGTTAAACATAACCGCCAATGATATAAGCAGCAAAAAAAAAAAAGAAAAAAAAAAGAAGAAGAGAATAATCAATGATGAACATTAGGATTGCATTCCAAATCTCACGACTGAAAAAATGGATCAGAACTCACAAAAAGCTAAGAGAATAAAAAAAAATCCAATTGTCAAAAGGCTGATTAACTCATCTTATTCATTATCAAAGAGAGAAACATAACAAAAACATGAACCATAACCAGAACTTCATTTCTCATTGACACATCTATATAAAATCCAGCTTAAGAAGCTACAAAACAAGCCTTGTACAACAAACACTGACCAAAACACCTCGACGCAAGAGATCTAAAGCATTCAACCGATACAACATAGCTACTCAATTCATGTATTCAGCTACATAAATCATTCAACCATTTCAAGTTTATCAAACTCATTTCAGCTGCCAATCCCAACCTTTGAACCTCAGATCCAGCATCAACTCAATTTCTCTCTATTTAACTCCTCAAATCATTCCCCTTCTCCCCTAAGTACTCAATTTCGATCAAAAATCAAATCCAACATCGACCCACGAAGGA
Organism: Drosera capensis; assembly: GCA_001925005.1. NCBI lineage: Eukaryota > Viridiplantae > Streptophyta > Magnoliopsida > Caryophyllales > Droseraceae > Drosera > Drosera capensis. Next base: position 8,258 of record LIEC01008690.1, on the reverse strand, counting down.
AAAATTCCCTCTTTCATAATCAAAATCACAATTCCAATCCCAGATCCAGCCTCACAACCCGTTTATCCAACACCCAATGCAACCCCACCCCACGAATCACCAACAAACGCACAATAACTGATCCAATTGAATCGAAACCCTAATCAAGATTTTGAAAAGTACACTAACCTTGGACGACGACTGAGGCGTGTCCCAATTGACTCATCTTATTCATTATCAAAGAGAGAAACATAACAAAAACATGAACCATAACCAGAACTTCATTTCTCATTGACACATCTATATAAAATCCAGCTTAAGAAGCTACAAAACAAGCCTTGTACAACAAACACTGACCAAAACACCTCGACCCAAGAGATCTAAAGCATTCAACCGATACGACATAGCTACTCAATTCATGTATTCAGCTACATAAATCATTCAACCATTTCAAGTTTATCAAACTCATTTCAGCTGCCAATCCCAACCTTTGAACCTCAGATCCAACATCAACTCAATTTCTCTCTATTTAACTCCTCAAATCATTCCCCTTCTCCCCTAAGTACTCAATTTCGATCAAAAATCAAATCCAACATCGACCCACGAAGGAAAAATTCCCTCTTTCATAATCAAAATCACAATTCCAATCCCAGATCCAGCCTCACAACCCGTTTATCCAACACCCAATGCAACCCCACCCCACGAATCACCAACAAACGCACAATAACTGATCCAATTGAATCGAAACCCTAATCAAGATTTTGAAAAGTACACTAACCTTGGACGACGACTGAGGCGTGTCCCAATTGACCCTAGGTCTCTTCCTAGGACGCCGATCGATCTGCTCGTGTGGGAATTCACGTCCGTACTCCATCGATGCGATCGAAATCGAGCTTCAAAGATTTCGAATTTCGAATTGAGGCGATTTGGGGAAGAATGGTGCAAACCCTAATTTTCAATTTGGGTGGAGAACAGGGTTCAAAAGTCGCCGAGGTCGCGGGGGGGACGAAATGAAATTGGGGGCGCTGGTTTATAGAGTGACTTGGTCAGTCATATTTCGCGGTTGAAATATAGATACAATTATATGTATAAATAGATTTAAATTTTGATTGGTTTTATCGATGTGATGATTAAATAGTTTTTCTTTTTATTGACAGTGAATTTCAATAGATGATGCACGTTAGTAACTCATGTGTAGCAAAAATGATCATTTACTACAAAAAAAAATCTGGAAACATCAATTTCCGCATGAAACACCGTTCATCCATTTCCCAAGAGCTTGAGCATTGCATAAAACACATTTCTCAATTGTAGAATCAAATATACTGAAAAGAATACCAAGAAACTATAATCCCACTATCTAACTTATACACAGCAGAGGCACAAAGGATATAGCCCCAAAACAAAATGTGTCAGAACCACGAAAACTAAGAACATGTACATCATATGAGGGGTTCTGAGAGCTCCATTTCATTCGAGTTCTGTAACTGTGGTGCGTCTGTTCGCCGTGCACCAACAAAGTCGGGCCCGAGCCATTCCCATGGCCAGCACATATACCTCGCGGAGTGTTTGCTCCGCCTGCTGTCTTCCTTGGTGTCGTCCTCTTGAAGCTGATGGGTCAGCTCTTCGACCCTATCTCTCAGCCTGGTAGACCTGATATCTGTCAATCTTAAGGACTCCTCGGCCGCGTCTCTTGCAGCCATGGCTGCTGCTGCCGTCTCTTCTTTGAATTTGAGCTTCTTTTTTGACTCGACTATGGCTTGCCTTGCCTCCTCCAGCTCCTGCTTGAGTGCCGATAACTGCAAGATAACTCCTCACTTAGCACAAACCCTCATCCTCGAAAGAATGTCTTACGAATTGTATTTTGGTGCCAAAGTCTCCAAGACACTATCAAGTATCAACAATATGCTTGAGCAAGGTCCAAACTCTTTCTCTTCATGAGAACAGTATGAATGTATAGAAATAAACCGTAAAAAGGGAATCGATAGAGATGTCAAAAGAGAGTCTTGGTCTGAGCAGACCTGAGACAAATATTCTTGTTCAACAGCTCTACCAGCAGCAGCTTCTTGCTCTGCAGCCACCTTCCACCTATTTATTTCTTCTTCAGCAGCAGTGACATCCATCATAAGCCCATCCACCTAAAATATGAACACAACATCCATATAATGCAGTTTTGGTGCAAAATATAGAAGAGTCAAGAATCAAATTTGTATTCATGATTACATTTTCATTTGCTGATTGCTCCCTCTCTTCAAGTTCTTCAATGCGCTGCTTCTTCACACTGAGCTCCTTGGCTTGGATCTCCAATTGTTCTTTAAGGAAACTTGACTCCGCCCTTTACCCATTTTAGCAACATGGAATAAGGAATAGTCAATAAAACAGACTAACTTTAACAAAACTCGATAAAGAGAAAGCACACATATAATTTACCACTTAACCCTAGCGAAAGAAGAATCTAATCTAACTGCTCATAAATCCTATTTTACACAAGACAGGGACAGACATTGTGAAGTTGTATTCACCATCACAAAAACAGATTGGAAATTCAAGACAAAATGAATACTTGTGAAATCGTTATTTTCAGATCATCTTTAGAGTCTAGTACATTACAAAAGAAAAACAGTACAGACAACTACATCAATAAAGCTTTTAGTAAGATTGGGTGACAACAACCTTCTTTCATTGCCTAGATACACGGATACCAGAAGAAATTGGTGGTTCAAAAATATTTATGTGGATAAAGGGTAAAAGCTGCAGATTGACATGGCAGAAGCGCCACAACGCAATATTTATTTTAAGTATAGAAGAAGTCCGTGCTTCAAACCTTTCTAATCGATATGAATGGTTCATTTTAAGAGTTAGGTCTGAGAAAATAATATAAATCAAACCCGATAATTAGAACAAACTTTGCATACTTCCAGGATTTCATTTGGATACCTTAGTTTCTCCACAGCATGCTGCAGCTCAAAAATTTCAAGCTGTGATTCCTTAATGATGTTCTCCAATGCACCAGCCTGCATTTAGGATATAGTTAGATTCATCCGAGAGACTGTGAATTCCGTGATATAGAGATCCTACAGGCAATAGGGCATTACCAAGGTGTATATTTCATCCTCTTTCTTGTCATTTGAATTCTCTTTGTTGGATGAACTCACAAGCTTACCATCCGTAATATGATTGCTCAATTGGACATCAATTCCCGCATTTCTTAATCCCTTCTCTGCCACTTGAAACAATTCTCCGGTTTTAGATGATGCATCCGATGCTAATCTTTTCGATAGAGCACCTCTAAGTAACACCCCAACATGTTCTTTTTCCCGGACCAATCGTGCCACTGTCTCATTCAAGCTCTTCACCTCCCGATTTTTCTCCTCGATGACATCCTTCGTTCTGACTACTACAATTTTACTTAGTTCATATATCGACTCCAAACCAGCCAAAGACGCCCACACATTTTTCTTCAAACCCGTCACTTGTGGCAGGAACAATGACTCGGACAAATCTGATTGATCCGAGTTGCCAACATCCACAATCTTAATCACACTATACAACTGCTCATGAACTCTCGACACAAGACCCAACTGCTCAACAAGCAATGGCCGTTGCGTCTCCATCTTAGCTTCCAAATCCCTCACCTTAGAATCATACTCCTCCACCAATCTTCTCAACTCCAACCCCTCATTGGTGGTCACACGAAGTTTCTCTGACAACCCAAACTCAACCTCAGACAACTTCCCATCCCTCTCAACAACAGCCTTCTCAAACGCCTCACACGCAGCAGACTTCTTCACCACCTCCTCTCTCAACTGCCCGATTGTCGCCTCAAGCTGAGACACCTCAATAGCGATAGCATAATTCCTCTGCTCCATCTGTTCCCTTGCCTCGTCCCTCTCCTTTACCCTAACATCAATCTGCCTAAGCAACTCCTCAACAATCTCATTCGTCCTCTTAATCACCCCGTACGCCACCGCACTCAACCCCGTATACTTCTGCGACCTAGGCAAACCCCCAGCCCCAAAATTCTTCACATGACTCGCCTTCCCAGATATCTTCTCGATCCCTGTCACAAGCATCTGCGCCGCCGCCTCAATCTCCCCCCTCGCCGCCTCCTTCCCCTTCACCGCCTCCTCCACCTCCCTCTCCTTCTCCTCCCTCGTCGCCGCCAACTTCCTCTCCAGCCTCTCCTTCTCCCTCACCGCCTCGTCCCTCAACTTGTTGCTCTCGTCTCTCTTCTTGATCGCCTCGTGCGTGAGTCCTTTCAGTCGCTGGAACGTCACGTTGAGGTCCGATTTCTCCTTCTCTGCCGCCAATCGCGCCTGCTTCTCCCTCTCCAGCTGCCAAACCAAGTCACGAAACCTCTCCGGCGTCAATTCCGATGATGATGATGAAGCGTCGCCGATTTTGATCATCGTCGTCGATGACTCGTCGTCCTCCGCTTCCACGTCGCTCAACACCGAGTCCGCCTCGTCGTCGCCGGCGCTCGCCATGTCGAACTCGACTGGACTCGAATTAACTGAACTCGATTCGATTAATGGAGAGGATGGAATTGAGAGCGGTTTGATGTTGGATTGTGAACCCTAGAGCGGGGAATTGTATGAGTGTGGAATGAGATTTGGGGGGTTTTGGAGATTGGAGTTCGACGGTGGTTGAAAGCGGAGAAGTGGCGGTGGCGGCGGCGGCGGAGGAAGCGTTGCGCTTTGGGAAATTGGCAACAACCGGTCATCGGGCCAGCGATGGTAGCAGCGGCAGGGTCACTTGGCCCTATGTGTAAACTCTGTCACATATAATGCGATCATATCAAAAGCTAACATATCCATAATATCCACAATGATGGGTTGATTACATTATCAATCCATCATTGTCTCTGTTACACCTTCTTCATCTATCTCAAAATTATTATAATATTTTAATTTTTTGTATTTATCGATATAAAATTTAACATAAGTTAAATTTATGATTAAATATAGTTTTTTATATATTTATCTTAATATATTAATAATTTTATAAATTACGTATTTCACCTTAATAGATATTACGATACCATCTGACATGTTTTGATATTAAAACGAAACTTATATTCATACGTATAGAATAATATAAAATACACGTATGTTATAATAATTATGAGACGGAGAGAACATTGTTTTCTCGTAATCCATCAAATGAAGATTATTTCTTAACATCCTTATGAGATGTTGAATCTTTGATCTTGTATTGATATAAAGAAGCCGATGGACAACAGTAATATACAAAAATCCATTATTTTTGAAATTCAAAACAACAAAAATAAAATAAAAAGAAGGATTGATTTGAATTTGTTTTTGTGATATGAACAACTTCTTTGCTATTTTCATTTTCTGATCTTATATTTGTCAGGATTATATAATCTATATAATATAGATATGTTGTTTTACTTTGTTTGTAATGTGATCATAACAATTTTATAAATTTCTTTTGAATTGTAGATATGTCTCACTATAAGTAATGTTTTTTGCGGAGTAAGAAGAAAACATAGGTAAGAGATAGCGTCGTTTTTATGTGAACTTTATTCATGAACAAACATTGTTCATACCAAAGCTTAAATCTCCTGTCTACAGTGGTGGTTGGAGGACATAAAGCACTGTCATCATCTTACTCGGGCTTTCTACAATATGTATTCAAGATCAGGATGATACCAACCCGAAATTATATCCTTGACGCAGTAGTGACTCCACACCGTCTTCCTAAACAAACCTCAAAACTAGTTCGTGTGCTATATCTGATTGCGAAATCATAACATCATAACCACAACGAGGTCGTGTTCCTTCCTCGACCTTCGGTCGGGTTTCGCAGCTCGGCTTCGACTTCGGAGTTCAGATCCTGTCGGCCTCCAGTTCAGATCCCGTCGACTCGACGAACATCGTCCAGATCCGACGAGCATCGTCCAGATCCTTGACCACACGAAGTCGTGTTCCTTCCTCGACCTTCCGCAGCTCTTCCTCTACCAGATTCGCGAGTTTTAGATCCGGTCAACAGAATTCGGCCAAACGTTGACCGGTCAACAACAATCACTAAAAAACAACCCTTCAACAACAGTTGGTCAAAGATTCTGTCAAAGATTCGTTCAACACATGATGTTTTTTTCCAGTTTTTCCGCTACATCTCTTATTCTGAACGTGAGTTTCACTCCACCGGAAGTTAAATCGGTGATGACGACGACTCTTTTGGTCGTTGAAGATTATCTTGTTTGGCGTGCACAGATAGAATCGTTTCTCTTATCCTATGGTTTCATCGGATTTGTTAACGGCTACAACGTTCCTCCTCCCATGCATCTTCTTCAGGATTCATCTGTATCAGTCCTCAATCCGGATTATTTTCAGTGGCAATGGTTTGATCATATGGTTCGATCTTGGATCTTTGCTACTCTTTCACGTGATATTTTGATAGAGGTATTGAATCTCAAACTTGCTCGTGAGATTTGGGATAGACTCCATCAACGTTTTATGTCAGTCTGCATGGCTAGGTCAATGGAATTAAAGCGCAAGTTGATATCACTTCGCAAGGCTTCGTCGAATTCTATGGAGAAATATCTCCGTGACATCAAAATCCTTGCGGATTCATTGGCTGCAATCAATTCTCCCGTTTCCAACGCGGATTTGATTGAGCACACTTTGATGGGTCTTGATACGAAATTTAAATCGTTTATTACGGTGGTTATGTACGCACCGATTGCTCCTTCGTTCGATGGAATTCGTTCGAAACTTCTTCTTCACGAGCAACGTTTGAAATTCCTCAGCTCTGCAGATTTTCCGCAGCATCAGGCTTATGCGGCTGCTCCTCGCTCCTCCGGGGGTTGTGGTAGATTCAAGGGCGGTCATTGGGGTGGTCGCTCTTCTCAGCCATCATCAGAACGCAGATCTTTTCCGCGTCAGTCTTCGCGATCCTCTAAAGAGATACTTAAAGACCGTTCGACGTCGGTCCTCGACCGTTCAGGTATGACATCTTGTTCTTCCGTTTCTTCGATGTCTACTGTTACTTTTCCATTTTATTCTACTAACTCGGTTGGTTCCCATATAGTACCTTCCGTCGGTTTTTCGCATAATAATGTTGTCTGTCAAATCTGTTACCATACTGGTCATCCTGCTTCTACTTGTCTCTCTCGCTATGCTCCTAAGCATGTCCAGACTTTTGCTACCGGTGTTACAGATGGATCAAACGAGACTGTATGGTACCCGGATTCGGGTGCATCGTCTCATATGACCAACACTGATGGTAATTTACTTTCTAAATCTACTTACACTGGTCGATCTCATGTTTTGGTTGCAAATGGATCCAAGGCTCCTATTATTAATGTTGGGCAATCTCGTCTGTCTACCTTATCCAAATCTCTTACCCTTTCAAATGTCTTACATGTCCCCACACTGCAATCTAATCTATTATCTGTTCAGCGTCTTTGTGAAGATAATGATTGTACTGTCATATTCACTAAAGATGTTGTTTCTTTAAATGATACTTCCACCGGTCAAACACTCGTTCAGGGGCCCAGTAAAGGTTGTGTTTACCCCCTTTCCATTGCCATTGCCTCTCATCCGCTAGTATCGCGTCCATCTCCGTCTGTTGCTCTTGCTGTGTCCGTTGCCCCTGATTCGACGTGACATGGCAGACTAGGTCACTGTGGATCATCCACTCTTCGTAGACTTAGGAGTAATAAACATATTGGCTTTTCTGATACATTTATGCATAATTGTATCTCTTGTCGTTTGTGCAAGTCTCAACGTTTACCTTTTGAACATGTATTACATAAGGCAACTTCTCCTTTGTTTTTAATTCATTCTGATACTTGGCAATCTCCTGTTGTATCTAATCTTCGTTTTCGTTACTATGTTTCATTTGTGGATGATTTCACTAGGTTTGTGTGGATTTATCCAATGAAACAAAAATCAGAATTTTACTCCAATTTCTTAAATTTTAAAAAGATGGTTGAAAATCTTTTCGATCGTAAAATTAAAATTTTCCAAAGTGATGGTGGTGGTGAATTTGATAACACTTCGGTTAAAAATTATTTTTTGGAACATGGTATCTTATTTCAAAAATCTTGTCCGGGCACCCCCGAGCAAAATGGTGTGGCTGAGCGTAAACATCGTCATATCATTGAAATGACCCGTGTTTTCCTCATTCAGGCTCGACTTTCATCTCATTTTTGGGTGGACGCGGCCTACACCGCCACATACATCATTAATCGCCTCCCAACTTCGCTTTTGAAAAACATCTCCCCGTTTGAAAAGCTTTTTGGTTACCGT
>LIEC01008689.1:0-25982 GCA_001925005.1 Drosera capensis | reverse complement strand
AGTTTCTTACGTTTTCAAGTCATTAGAGTTGTTTTTATGTTGTTTCTAGCCTTTTCAAGGGGTTTTGAGTGTTTTAAGCTCATTTCAATGGTCTTTCATAGTTTTAATGTTGTTTTTAGGCTTTTGAAGTGTTTTTGAGTGTTTTAAGAACATTTCAAGGGTCTTTTCATAGTTTCTTGCATTTTCAAGTCATTATAGTTTTTTTTATGGTGTTCTTAGCCATTTCAAGGGTTTTAAGTGTTTTAAGCTCATTTCGAGGGTGTTTTCGTAGTTTCTTACGTTTTCAAGTCATTAGATTTGGTTTTATGATGTTTTTAGCCTATTGAAGGGGCTTTGAGTGTTTCAAGCTCATTTGAAGGGTATTTTCATAGTTTTTATGTTGTTTTTAGCCTTGTGAAGTGTTTTTGAGTGTTTTAAAAATATTTCTTGGGTTTTTTCAAAATTTCTTGCATTTTCAAGTCATTAGAGTTGTTTGTATGGTGTTTTGAGCCTTTTGAAGGGGTTTTGAATGTTTTAAACTCATTTCAATGGTCTTTCAAAGTTTTTATGTTGTTTTTAGCCTTTTGAAAAGTTTTTGAGTGTTTTAAGATCATTTAAATGGTCTTTTCATAGTTTCTTACGTTTTCAATTCATTATAATTGTTTTTATGGTGTTTTTAGCCTTTTCAAGGGGTTGTCGGTGTTTTAAGCTCATTTAAAAGGTTTTTTCATAGTTTCTGGCATTTTCAAGTCATTAGATTTGGTTTTATAATGTTTTTATCCTATTGAAGGGGTTTAGAGTATTTTAAGCTCATTTCAAGGGTCTTTTCATAATTTCATGCGTTTTAAAGTCATTAGATTTGTTTTTATGGTGTTTTTAGTCTTTTCAAGGGGTTTTGAGTGTTGTAAGCTCATTTCAACGGTATTTTTGTAGTTTCTTGCGTTTTCAAGTCATTAGAGTTGTTTTTATGATGTTTTTAGCCTATTGAAGGGGTTTAGAGTGTTTTAAGCTGATTTCAAGGGTGTTACCATAGTTTTTATATTGTTTTTAGCTTTTTGAAGTGTTTTTGAATGTTTAAACTCATTTCAAGGGTTTTTTTCATAATTTCATGCGTTTTCAAGTCATTAGATTGCTTTTTATGGTTTTTCTATCCTATTGAAGGGGTTTTGAGTGTTTTAAGCTCATTTCAAGGGACTTTTCATAGTTTGTTGCGTTTTCAAGTCATTATAGTTGTTTTTATGCTATTTTTAGCCTTTTCAAGGGGTTGTGAGTGTTTTAAGATCATTTCAAGGGTCTTTCCATGGTTTTTTGAGTTTTCAAGTCATTATAGTTGTTTTTATGATGTTTTTAGCCTTTTAAAGGGGTTTTGAGTGTTTTAAGCTCATTTCAAGGGTCTTTTCATAGTTTTTATGTTATTTTAGTTTTTTGAAGTGTTTTTTATTGTTTTAAGCTCATTTCAAGGCTTTTTTCATAATTTCATGTGTTTTCAAGTCTTTAGATTTGTTTTTATGGTTTTTTAGCTATTAAAGGGGTTTTGAGTGTTTTAAGCTCATTTCAAGGGTTTTTTCATAGTTTTTATGTTGTTTTTAGCCTTTTGAAGTGTTTTTTAGTGTTTTAAGGTCATTTCAAGGGTCTTTTCATAGTTTCATGTATTTTCAAGTCATTAGATTTGTTTTTATGGTGTTTTCAACCTTTTGTAGGGGTTTTGAGATTTTTAAGCTCATTTGAAGTGTCTTTTTCATAGTTTTATGTTGTTTTTTGCTTTTTGAAGTGTTTTTGAGTGTTTCAAGAACATTTCATAGGGTTTTTCATCGTTTCATGCATTTTCAAGTCATTAGAGTTGTTTTTATGGTGTTTTTCGCCTTTTGAAATGGTTTTGAGTGTTTTAAGCTAATTTCAAGGATCTTTTCATAGTTTTTTGCGTTTTCAAGTCATTAGATTAGTTTTTATGATGCTTTTAGCCTATTGAAAGGGTTTTGAGTGTTTTAAGCTCATTTCAAGGGTTTTTTCATAGTTTTTATGTTGTTTTTAGCCTTTTGAGTGTTTTTGAGTGTTTTAAACTCATTTCAAGGGTCTATTCATAATTTCATGCGTTTTCAAGTCATTAGATTTCTTTTTATGGTTTTTCTAGCCTATTGAAGGGGTATTATATCTAGTGGCCAGGAGGCGTATGAAGTCTACAAGATACAACAACGGTCATCATATTAGGAAGACTTGTTGAGAGCCTATTCCGTGATTTCGTCATGTTTCGTTTGTTCTTTCCATTTATTTTTCCTTGTGAGCCATGTAATGAATGTTGTTTTCCATTTAATTTCATAAAAAAATATGTTTTTTTTAACAATTTATTATGTCTTGTTTTTTAAAATGTACAATTTATATTTACGGAACAGACGCTCTGTCTTAGATTTGTCTGTCATCCTATTTGAGTGAAACAAAGTTTTTGTGTAATTTGAAACAGAGCAGCTATATTATTTGAACCAAAACTATCACACTGTTAACAGCAACAAATGTGGGATATACATAAACATTAATTAATCTATTACCATTACCATTGTGTTATGCACATAGAAAAGCGTTAATCAAACATGAAACCAACAGATTGTATTACATAAAAACATTTGAGTTGATTACATCAATCTGACTGAAATTGATATTGTTTTTTAAAAGTTATCAGCATCTTTGCCTAAAAACGTGGGATATCTTCCAACGTTGAAGCTTTTGGAATTTGTTGTACGTTCGCGAATAACTCTATCTATTGGCAAACATGCTTGCCGTAGTCAAGGTGTTGTGAAGACGAAGCATTTTTGTTGATTATTATATTCTCATTTTTACTACGTTCTGTTCCGTCTTCTTTAACAGCTCCTTGACAAAATTTTGAACATAATCCACCTACACATTTAACAATTTATATCAGCAAATATTATAATGTGGGTATTAATACAATACAAAATGAAAAAAAAATTCAACTCTTGAAGAGGATCTCACAATGAGCTGAGCATCCCTTGCTATTGGGTGTTTTTTGTCTTTTGGTAAGGATGTTAACCGGTGCGATTTTAGTTATTCAATTCGGTTTTTTTTCGGTGTCGATTTTGAAGGAAAAAAACATAATCGAACCGATTAATAATCGGTTGTAATTTTCAAAGTCGTTAATAATCGGTTACGGTTAATCGGTTTCTTAAGATGTTATGGTTAAACGGTTATTCGATTTTTCAACCGATAATGGTTAATAGGTTTGATAAACGGTTAGGACAGTTCATTAAAACGATTGATGAATGATAGTTAAAACATTAATAACTGATAGAATTTGTATAAAAAAAATTAATATGTTCAATATTTGTAGTCGTTATACTCAGCTAGAAAAGATTTTATGAATATATGTTGTTATCAGCTAAAATGGAATGTTTATGAATGTAAACAGTTATCTGGTTATCTTAATCGGTTAAACGGTTTGTTAATCGGTTAATCGATGGTTATACGGTCAAAAATCATAAGCGATACGATTGATTGTTCAGTTTCATTTCAAAATCAAGACCGAACCATTTATTGAATTGATAAAATGGTTTTGATTTATACGGTCTAATTTTGGTTCGGCAAACGATTTTGTAACTGTTATAACATCCTTACATTTTGCAGCTTTGATGTGTCCATTTGTTGTCTTCGTTGTTGAAGGCAAACAACACCCAATGCAAGGTTGTTATACCCTTTGGTGCACTATCAGTTGAGTTCATCGGGAACAAGTCCTAACGGCATGCCCATCTTTAGGCGTTGACACTCTAATCTATTTGTTGACTATGTCTTTATCTTTTTATAACAAATTGCTACAATATATGAAGAAAATGAAATAAGAATATATTTTCGCATTTGATAAGAAATAAAACAGATGAAACTGTATTGGATTACCCAACATTCGATATTGTACACCACAATTTGGTCTTTGCATGTTATATTTCTCAACATCAAACTCACATAAGCATTGATTGCGATATATGACAATGCACCATCTTTCAAGTAACAGATGATTTCTTTATGATGAAAATTTTATTAGACGTTTTGATCAAATAACAATCCACGTTTGAAAAAATTGAAAGTTCGATAAATTTTAACATAGACGTTTAATTTCATTTTTACACAAACGTTGTGTTTAATTAATAGCACACGCTCTTGCTAGACAGCACAATAAAAAAATGGAAAAAAATCAAAGCAATATTGATAAAAAAATTTGAAATTAGAATGCTTATAAATTTTCCAGTTTTAACTTTTGACTTCACATATTCCATTTGTCCCTTGCATCGTCTGTCAGGTATTTCTCCACATCATAGGCTAGCTTTGGCTATTTCGATGAATCATATGTGAACTCCTTCATTCTTTTCTTTGGTCCTTTACCTCTTTCTTTGAGCTTCTGTACCATTGGCGTACTGTTAGAAATATGCAATCCCTCCAATGTATGGAATTTGATGAATAAAATTTTAGAGTAGGACATGCTTGTAGTTAGTTCATTAGGTTGAGAACTAGGATAGTGAGTTGCAGTCTAGAGAAATATGAAGCAAAGCAGCACATCACAATTAGAATATCAATGTGAATCACCTGAATGCAGACTACTATAGAAGGTTCTGGATAAACAATTGGGACAAACATGGGCAAAAAAAGATCACAAATATTTCAGAATCAAGTCGAGTCACAATGCAAGAAATTGTAGCAGAGGCAAAAGCGCAACAAATTGGAAGTGCTATAGACTGATTGGTGAATGGACTGGGGTCTGAATAACGATCATATCAAAGATTTAAGGTTCGAAAATCTCTACGAGTTTGATAATTGTTAAGAGAAGGCCTGTCAACATCACTAAGGTTCACACAAGGGACAACACAGCCAAGTGTCAACATCAGAATAGTATAACCACATGTTCTAATTTCTTGAGCCTATAAAAGAGGATTGATCAAGCTCAGAGAAGATTGACGATGATGTGGATTTCATTTGCAAGAAAACAAAATCTCTCAAGTGTTGTGTAATTCTTGAGAGCTATGAATAAAGATCAAAAGAAATGAGTTTACTAGTCTGCACCAAGAACAATATCTACAGCAGAGCTTCTGGAAATGATCTGTGGGATGATCTAGGTTCTAACCTTAGTAAGCTTTACTTATAAGGGGTCATCTTAAAAGCCACAAACAAGAAGATGGTGAACTCACCTCTTGATCATACCACATTGGTAACCGAGGGAAGACTAGACTAAGTTTTCATTGATCATTTGATAACTATTGTCTGAAGCAGTATAAAAATCCTGTGTCCTTACTGATTCTCATTCTATACATTATTGTCTCTACTGTAGGCTCATTCAACAAGTCTACAGAAGGTTAAGTGCATACTAGGTAAGACCAGCCTATTCATATCCCCCTCCCCCATCCTCATAGGATATTCATTGTAAACTTTATGATTTACACGTACGACCAGACTTCTTTTTTGGCTTCTCCTTCACAATGTTCTCTTCATCGCCTTCATCGTGGTGTGAGTGCAAAAGTTCAGCAAAATCGCTATGGTTATAATAGTCCTCCTCTTTTTGTTCCTTCATCTCAATTGGCGTCGAGTTGCTATCGAATGAAGCCTTATATTCTAAAATGATCTTTTTTTCTTTTTCAAGGTCTTTGTACAGTTTAGTGTTCTCTTTCTCTTTTGAACAGATGATGTCGTTCAGTAATTCCCGCTGATTCGAGGCCTTCACATCAATTCACATGCATTCTTAAGTTCTTGTTTCTTCTTCTTCTTCGTAAGTGTCTCTTTAGCAAGAGACATCTTGTTCTTTTCAGCTTCTTGTTTCACTTTTCAAATTTGTTTTCTTAATTCTTCAATCATAGGATCACATTGTGTATTGGTGGTGTTGTAGTCAAATGGTTTCGTCGTTGAAACTCTCAGAGAATCCAACTCCAATCTAGCCGCAGTCAATTAAACATGCAATGAAAGGACTTAAAACTAAACAGAGCTCTTCAATAAACAGAAGTAGAACCCCTGATGGGGCGACAGTTCAAAAAAAATATAGAGTGCCTGCTTTAGTATTGTTTTCTTACCTTTTCTTCAGCCATAATCAATTCATCACTTGTTTGCTAACTCCTTTCCATCTTAGTTTGTAGTTTTTCCTTTGCTTCTTCAACCTTATAGTAAAGTGTATAGTTCTAGTTTTGGAAGAAAAAAAAAAGACAAAAACAAAAGTTAAACCAAAACAACAACAACAACTGTATTACATTACAAACTTTACCTTTTCCTAAAGCAAATCTATTTGTTTGGATGCTTCCATATTCTTCTTGGTCAGTAACACAATTTTCAATCTTGCTTCCTGAAGTTCATTCCTCAAGATTGATATTTTGGTCGCTTTTATTTGTTGAATTAAAAGATCAGCAGATGATACCTCGTCCTTGGTGTTCTTAATGTTTGGATCGCTTTCTGTTGATTCACTTGACTTCGAACAAGGACTTCTCGCTCTGAATTCAAAATCGAGGACATGCGAGCCTTGAGTTTTTGTATCATCCGATGATTCTTATTCCCCTTCTTGAATACATTCTTTATATGATTGCTGGCCCATCTTGCATTCTCTCTTTTTAGTTTCATTTGGATGCAACTCATTCAATATCACCTGACATTTATATTCTTCAGTTGGGGACTCTGAATGACCTGCTTCTTCTGTTTGAAGTATAACTGGTTCGGCTGGAGTGATGACTGGAGAGGCAGCCATTGTCTTGTCTGCAGTAACCTGGTCTGCAGCCTCCTTTGCAACAGATTCAGGTTTTTTTGCGTTAGTCTGCTGTATTTGTACTCCTTCAGCAGCTACTTGATCTATGATATCATCTTCATCATCATGAGGGTCTTGTTGAGGTTAATCTCCTTGATGATCATCTCCATTATCCCTTGCTGGTTGATGTTCTCCCAGATCAGGTCGAGACAGGTATTCATAGACCTCCTCAGTGGCAGCTTTGATGTGTTTCTTAAGGATTTTCTTGAGTTCTGCTTTAATTTCTTGAGTATTGACAGACCTGCCTTTTTGTCTAGTGTGGAGTCCTTGAACTCAAGTGTTCCACTGCTAACTTCCTTCTTTTGGAGTTCAACCAGCTGATGAATCTCCCCTTCGATCATTCCAGTTATGTCACCAATCAGCGTTTGAGATTGGTCTGGATTGATATGGTACAGAGTTTTGGGTCCTTGAGGAATTAGCTTTGGTCTAGCAGACCGTGTAATTCTTCTTGTAGTTCTTGCTGGCGCCTCTTGAATTGGTATGGGTGATGGTGTTGTTCTTGTCCTCTTGATTGGTAGATTGTGTTGTGTCGCAAACTCTTGAATTAGTTTGTCACTTTCAATCTTCTTCTTCATCTTGGCTTGAGTCCTTTCTGCAAGGAGCTGGGAATCTTTGACTTTCTGCTGCAGTAGGTTTGCCTCGTCTGCTTTGACCGTCTTCATAACTGATTCAATGATCTTTTCAGGAGAGGGTCTTTCTTGAGTTGATGGTGTTGTAGTCCATATGGCAGTGGCAATGGTAGGTTGGTCATCTGTAATTTGTGAAGTCTCCATTCTATTGCCTAAGAACGGAACAATTACTGTTGTGGTTGTTGGTTCTGCTGTAAGGGGTCTAATAGTGAGAGTTGGTGCAGTAGAGTCCACTGAGATTGGCTCCATCTGAAGAGCTGACATCTTGGCCTCAATCTCCCTTATTTCATCATGAGAGTAGCCTTCTGCAACAAACCTTTGTCTGAATTCTGCTCGAGGTCCTTCCCTTATCTCCTGAAAGCTTACTTGAGCTTCCAAGATTAGACTCTTCAAATCATCACTTGCTCCGGCTTTGAGGAATTGAATTGCTATATTTGCATCATGAAGGGATGCAGTCTCTGGTTCTTTCGGTGGTACTTTTGATGAAGAGGGCTCAGCTATCATCCTGGTCTGCAGTACTGCAGACTGATCAATGACTTCCTCAGTCTGCACTATTGCAGACTGGGATTCTTCTTCATTGATTTTGATTTGTTCTGCAGCCAGTCTGTCGGATATTGTTTCCTCATCTGAGGTATGTACAATGAGTTTCCTCCTTGTAGTCTTTGGTTTTGTCAACTTCTGTTGGGCTAGCTTCTTCTTGGTCTGCTTCTTGTCAGATTGAGTCTGTGCTGCAGTAGTCTGCACTACTGTGGTAGTCTGCTTTGCCTTGTGTCTGGTCTTTACTTCCAAAGTCTTGGGTGGCTGGACTGTAGGCTTCTTTGTCAGTCTTGAGGGTGCTTTTCCTATCTTTTTGACGTTGATTTGTTTGGATAGGTTCCATGGCCTTCCTTCTTTTTCTGAGAGGTTCATCTTCTATTTGAGAAGGATACTGACTATTCTTCCGAACAGTGGTAGTCTTGCTCTAACCGATCTTGCAAGTTGATACATGAGTAAACTGGCCCAGTTTACTCTTGTTTTTGTAAGGATGACACACATAATCTCCTGCTGATCGGAGGTTATTTGGTCCTTGCTGAATTCTCTGGAGAGAATGGCTTTCTTCACGATGTCGGCAAGCAGTTTTGGCTCTTTGGATAAGAATCTTTTCATGGTCCTTATGCCCTCATTCCATTTGTCTTGACTTAGCATGGCTTGTCGTCCCAGCTCGACGACTTCAGATGGAATGATCCTTGTATCTTTATTTGGGAGATTGAAGCATTGTGCAAGGTCATCAGGGTTCACCTGAATGGTTATTCCTCTTGAAGTAGAGGTGTAAGTGATTTGCTGTAGATTGTCTGCAACTTGTGCCTTCTTGATGAAGTCCAGAACTTCATCATCATAAATTCTACTTGTTTGCTCACACAGAGGCTTGAGTCCAGCCTCTTCGATCAAGTCTGCTATATCTCTAACTTCTCTTGCTCATCATGGATTGAATTGAAGTCAAACACCACACCTGTTTGAATTTCAATTCTTTTTGAAGGACTCCACTAAGATTCAGAGTATTTCTGGCTTTTCTTTGATGAGCTGGATGGAGTGTTGGTCATTGAAAAATGATTTGAAAGAATTACGATGTTTTTGGAAATCGAATTTAAGTGATTTGAAAGAAATTAGGGTTTCGACTTTGTGCAGTAGAGCGCTCGAGAGTTTAGAGAGAGAGAGAGTGAGTGAGTGAGTGAGTTTGAGCGTTTATTAGAGAGAGAGAGATTAGGGAGTAAAGTGATTTTCTGATTAGAGATCTACAGTATTTATACTTGTTTGAGAAATATAACCGTTGTCAGTGCTTTTTGTAGCCGTTGCACAGTAACAGTTATTAATTGATCATTATGCGTTATTTTAGGAAAGCAGTTATTTAACATTTAAAAACTGATTTTGTTTCCTAACATAGATGCAGTAGAGCACCATTGGTTCTAGTCTGCACTCAACTTATTGACTGAGCAGTGGTGCAGTAGAGCTAGTCTGCAATTTTTATAAACGATGCTAGTCTGCATTTTGTAAACAATGCTAATCTACATTTTAAACATGCAGTAGAGCAGAAAAGAATTTTTGGCCAATGTTATTGTTGTAAATCAAGTATTCCCAATTCTCCTCGAAATTGAATGAACTTGTTTTCATCAAGAGGTTTTGTAAAAATATCTACAATTTATTTTTCTGTTGGAATATATTCCAATTTAATATGACCTTTCTGCACATGATCCCAATGTGCTTGGTTCTTGAGTGAAAGACTGGATTTTCTTAAATGACCATTGCAGACGTATTGTCACAAAATATAGAGGTTTTAGAGAGAGTTGTAAGGTAGTCTGCTAGTTGTGATCTCATCCATAATATTTGTGCAGTACAACTTCCAGCCGCAATATATTCTGCTTCTGCAGTGGAAGTAGACATAGTAGTAACCATGATATTAATCTTGCTCCAATGAATTGACAAGTTCCACTTGTGCTTTTTCTGTCAACTGTACATCCTGTAAAGTCTGCATCTGAATAGCCTATTAGTGTAAAATCTGAATCCTTAGGATACCATACACCAAGGTTTGGAGTTCCTTTGAGATATCTTAATATTCTCTTTACTGCAGCGTAGTGAGATTCCTTAGGATTAGATTGATATCTTGCACAGACACATACTGCATATTGAATGTCTGGTCTGCTTGCAATAAGGTATAACAGTGATCCTATTATATCTCTATACATTGTTTGATTTATTTTCTTTCCATGTTCATCCTTTTCTATTTTTATTGA
Organism: Drosera capensis; assembly: GCA_001925005.1. Classification (NCBI taxonomy): domain Eukaryota; kingdom Viridiplantae; phylum Streptophyta; class Magnoliopsida; order Caryophyllales; family Droseraceae; genus Drosera; species Drosera capensis. The sequence goes on along the minus strand of LIEC01008689.1, from coordinate 15,831 downwards.
TGTGCTCATTTGAGTCTTCATGTGACTACCATTATCTAATCCATACTTTTTGATAGTGTTCCTTAAGTATTTAGATTGATTTAAGAAAATTCCCCTTTTTAGCTGTTGTACTTGGAGTCCTAGGAAATATTTTAGTTCTTTCGTTAAGCTTATTTGAAATTTTGATTTCATTAGATCTGCAAATCTTTCACAAAACTTATCATTAGTGCAGCCAAATATAATATCATCTACATATATTTGTAGTAACAATATGTGTTCCTTATTTTTCTTTAAGAACAGAGTGGTATCAACCTTACCTCGTTCAAAGTTATTTTCACAGAGAAAAGTTGATAGAGTTTCATACCATGCCCGAGGTGCTTGTTTTAACTCATATAATGCCTTATCTAAGCTATATACATGATCTGGATATTCATAATCTTCAAAGCCAGGAGGTTGTTCGACATAAACTTCCTCTTGTAGCTTTCCATTCAGAAATGCACTTTTTACATCCATCTTATAGACTTTAAATCCTTGATATATTGCATGGGCAAGGAACATTCTTATGACTTCTAATCTTGCTACCGATGCAAAGGTTTCATCAAAATCGATTCCTTCTTCTTGTGAGTGTCCCATTTGCATCCTACAACTGGATAGTTTTTAGGTCTTGGTGTGGGATACCATACCTCATTTCTTTTGAACTCATTTAGTTCTTCTTGCATTGCATCCACCCAGTTTGGATCATTTATAGCTTCATTTATTACCTTAGGTTCTATTTCAGATATGAAACAGCTAGCGAGGCATTCTGCATTTGTTGCTCTCTTAGTCTACACAGTTGCATTCTTATCTCCTATAATATCATTCTGTGTATGTACCTTAATCCATCTTCCTTTGTCTTGTTCATGTGATTCTAATTGTTGTTGAGATTGTTCTTCTGCCTCTGCTGCAGTGTTATCATGTGCAAACGACTCTTCCTTGTCTGCAGTATTAATGATTTCTTCTGCAGTCTGTTCATTGCATGCACATTCTTCATCAAATACATTAGCATCTCTTGGGAATGTTTTTTTTTCATCAAAAGATACATGAACTGATTCCTCAACAATCTGTGTTTTCCTATTGTATATCCTAAATGCCTTGCTGTTTGTTGAGTATCCTAAGAAGGTTGCCTCATCTGCCTTACGATCAAATTTCTGTAAATAGTTTTTATTATTGTTATGTATATAGCATATGCATCCAAAGGCATGAAAGTATTTAACACTTGGTGTTTTTCCTTTCCACAGTTCATATGAGGTTTTCTCATAAAGCTTGTGAATTGTGCACCTATTTTGAATATAGCAGGCTGTGTTTACTGCTTCTGCCAAGAAGCTTTTAGATAGGTTTGCATCAGGAAGCATTGTTCTAGTTGCCTCTATAAGTGTCCTATTCTTTCTCTCAATCACTCCATTTTGTTGAGGTGATCTAGGTGTTGAGAAATTATGCTTAATTCCATGATCATTGCAGTAGACATCTATTCCTGTCTGATCAAACTCAGTACCATGATCACTTTTGATTGTAATTACTTCTATCTCTTTTTCATTTTAGACTTATCTAAGGAACCTTGTTAGCAGACTGCATGCTTCACTCTTTTTATGTAGGAACATTATCCAGGTATACCTAGAGTAATCATGTACTATAACTAGAGTATATCTTTTCCTGCTTAAGCGTTTTATCTCAACTGGTCCAAAGAGGTCCATGTGTAGTAGTTCAAGAATCCTAGTTGATTCTGAAGAGTTTAAAGGTTTAAAGCTTGTTCTAGTCTGCTTTCCTTCCTGACATGGTCTGCATAACTTATCCTTCTTGAATTTTATTTGTGGGAGTCCTCTTACTAGGTTTTCTGAGGATAATTTTGCTATGGTTTTGAAGTTCAGATGAGCTAGCCTCTTGTGCCACAACCAATTCCTATCTTCAGCTTCTTTAGTATAGAAACAAGTAATTTGTTCTGACTGTGAGGACATATATATTCCCTTTTCTAATTCCTAGTAATTTGACTTCTTTTGTCATTTTATTTATTACTTGGCATGTATTGTGAGTAAATGATATATCATAGTTCTTATCACATAACTGGCTAATGGATAGCAGGTTATGTTCTAAGCCCTTGACATAAGCAACATCTTTAAAGATTAAAGAACCTGTATCAAGGGTTCTGTAACCTTTAGTTATACCTGTTTTCCCTCCTCCAAATATAACAAGAGGTCCTTGCTCCTTTCTGAAATCCTCAAGATTGGATTTGTCTTCAGTCATATGTCCTGAGCATCCACTATCCAAGTACCATATCCCTTTTTTCTTTTCCTGTAATGAAAACATAAAGAACTTTGTACATGGTACCTACTCGTCTGGGTCCTTATTGGTTAGTTTTTGGAACCCACACTTGAACTATCCTTTTATGTGTGTTCCAGCATTCAAGTGATTTATGGCCAAGTTTGCCACAGGTAAAACAGTAGACATTTGGTCTTGTGCCTTTTAGTGGTCTGCTCCATCTGGTCTGCTGCTCTTGACATGAGCATGTGTGTCTCAAGTATGGTTTTCTCCATATTGATCTCAAGGAGTTATCCCATACTGAGTGGTCAGGTGTATATTGAGATTCATGGGGTCCTTCACTGAATTGCATTTGAGAGTTTCTTACTCTCTTCTTACTATTCATATATGCAGGTAGTCTGCTCCAGCTCTTTTGAGACTGAGTAGTAGAGATCTTATTTTTCATTACAGATCTCTTGAGAATATTGTTCCTTTTTCGAATTGCTGGTGCAGCTGAGTTATTTCTACTTTGCATAGTTTGTGTAGTAGAGTGTTGATTCTTATACACATATTCTACAGTATAGGCTTTCTTCATCTGCACCTCTGCTGCAGTAGATATATTGGTCTGCTTGTCTTTCTTGGTGATTACCTTTTTATTATTTTTTAACCAATCATTATATCCTATCCCAGTTTTATCATTGGAGGATTGACCTATATTGATTAGTTTTTTGTAGATCTAAGGTCTTGCCATTCCAGGCATCTACCTGCTTTTGAATCTCAGTGTTTCTCAAGGTAAGTGTTTCCACCACTGCATTGAGAAGTTTCACTTTTTCATCAGCATCTTTCAGTTTTTCTTGAGCATTGATTAAACTATTTTTAGTCTCTTCATTTGAATTGCATTTCTCGCTGAGAGTTGCAATTTGCTTAAGATTTTCCTTATTTTCTTTTAGAAGAGAAATGAAGCTTTCAGAGGTTTCTTGAAGTGCCTCCTTCAATTCCTCTGTAGTAGCTTCTGAATCAGAAAGATCAAATATCTATTTTTGTTCTTCTTCTTTTGCCATGAGGCATACCTGAGCATTTGACATGATATCTTCATCATCAGAGTCTGTATCGCTCCATGTCTTTGTTGTATATGCCTTGCTTCTTTCCTTCTTCCCAGGGATGACTTTGTTGTGGTCCTTTTTAAACCTTGGTGCAGACGAGTCTTGAGTTGGTCATCTGCACTGAGCAGCAAAGTGACCTGGTTTGCCACAGTTGTAGCAGACTTCCTTGTTTGCATCTTTGGTTTTTAAGGGAAAGTTCTTTTTGAAGGTTTTCTTTTTGAAATTTTTTTTGAACTTCTTCCCCATTAGTGCCAGTTCTTCTTATAGATCTTCTTCACTTGTGGATGAGGTGTCACTGTTCTCCTCTTCTGCATGGATTTCAAAACTCTTTCTTGAGCTTTAAAGCCTAAGGTTTTCTTTCTTGCGTTATCAATCTGCTTCTTCTGCTCAACTTCAAGATTATAGGTATGCAGAACACCATAAAGAGTAGCCAGGGACATCTTTGTTAGATCTCTGGATTCTCTTATTGTAGTTATCTTTGTGTTCCAAATTTCTCCAAGAGATCTGACAACCTTGAGATTGACTTCCTTATTTTTGAAAGTTTTTCCTAAGGTTTTGAGATTGTTGATGAGAATGTTGAACCTTTCAAAAAAGGTTGTCAAATCTTCATCAGACCTCATTGAGACCAGCTTGTATTGTTGTATCAATACATCTTTCTTGTTCTCTCTGATCTCATTGGTTCCTTCGTTTCTTAGCATTAGAGCTTCTCATGCTTCATTTGCTGTCTTGGTATGAACCACAATCTTGAACATGTTGTCATCTAGAGATTTGAAGATTTGATTTAGAGCTTTTCTCCCAACCATCTCTAGATCCCAGTCTTCTCTGGTCCAGAGGGACTTTGGCCGTTGTACTTCTTTTGATGAGTCCTTTGGATCTAGCATCATTAGAACATTTGGTCCATCCAAGACAATATCTTGCATCCTTTCATCAATGGAGTTGAGATGTGCAAGCATTTTCAGCTTCCAGTGGTTGAACTTGTCGAAGGAGCAAGTTGGGGGTTCTCTACTGTTTGGACATTTAGGAAACTTTGGTGGTGCCATAATATTCTTCACACAAGCAAACTCTTAGTAACTTCTTTACAAATATAATATGTGACCTTTTCTTTCCAATAACCGTTAAATCTGAAAAGTCAGGCTCTGATACCAATTGTAAGGTTTGAGTTTCAACCTAGAGGAAGGGTGAATAGGTTGTTTGAGATTTTATTTATCTTTTCTGCGGAATAATGATATTGTGCAGACTACTATTGAGTGTAGACTAATTTAATAGTCTGCAGATGATACTATCTGGTCTGTACTAGAGATTTGCAACTCCTTGAGTCTTTATCTCGAGTTAGGCTGTGATAATTTATTAAGAGCAATTCTAAGCATCAGTATAAAGAGAGCAGTAAGTGGACACAATATTTATACTGGTTCAGACACTCGATATCAAATGATGATCGAGAGTTTAGTCCAGTCTTCCCTTGATGACCAGTGTAGTCAATCCAAGAGGTGAGTATCACTATCTTCTTGTTTTTGAATACAAGAAACTTTCCGTTTACAAGTTATCAAACTCGTATGAAAAGCGAGAACCTAAAGACTTTGCACAGATCCGAACTATGGACTCTGTTGCAAGATTTTGTTCTTCTTGGTTTGGAATATGCCATGATTCTTAGTTTGGAATTCATGGACAAGGCGAAGGCAGCGCCCGTTCCATCTACCAACACCTTGTACATTTGTGAGGGAGAAGAAAATAATTTAAGCCATGCAACTGACCATGGGGAAGGCTGAAGTTGCTGGAAGGAAACGAAGTCACGGATCCCATGTTGTCAAAGGACTTGCCACCAAGGGAAGACGATCGTGAGAGAAGGTGCAAGTATCCGAGGGATCCCCCTAAGCTAGGAAACCATAGGAGGACGGTGAAGAAGGTTGATTCGGGGCATATCCAATCTTCGAAGGCTCCATATGGCGAACTCCAAATGAAACATAGAGGGTTGCTTCAAAGGTGTAAGGAATGCAGAAGGTCATACAAAAAAGGGGAGCCGCATGTCAAGAGGAGTCCGAGTGCCTATCATTTTTCCAAGGGTTGGAAAATGAAGTCCGAGGGACCCCAAAACGCTTGGCGAGGGTTGGAAAATGAAGTCCGAGGGACCCCAAAACGCTTGGCGAGGGTAGCCAAGATGGAGGAAAGCGGGGCGGACAAGGGTTGGAGGCACAAGGGGACTTTGGCTCATGGGAAGAACTTGCCAAAGGCTAAGGCAAGTTGGAAGAAGAACTTGGCACGCACGTGGGATTTGGCGCACGGGAAACACTTGCCTAAGAGGGAAGGCAACGTGGAAGCGAAAGTTGTCTTCGAACAAAGACAACATTGAGGCTTGCAAGACGGATGTAAGGAGGACGTCCAACATCAAGGCTTGCAAGATGGACGCAAGGAGGGCGTCCGACATCAAGGCTCACGGGAAGGACATAGCAAGGGCGTCCAACATCGAGGTTGCGAGAAGGACGCGACAAGGGCGTCGCGAAATTAGGTGGGGGAGAATGACACGGGCTATCTATTTTTGGAGTCCAGCCCGATACAAATCCCAATCCAAAATGACCCAAAAGGTAGCCCATGTTTCGGATTCTTCTCCAACCTTCTCAAAGATTGTAGATATTTAGGGTTTGGTAGAGTTTTCTAAAACTCTCTTGTAAATCCTAGGGTTATGAAGACTCTAGATTTCGAGATCTAGATCCTTCCATGGAATGTGTATATAAGGAAGGGTTGGCTCATTTGCCAAACCATCCTTCGGGAATCCTTGTAAACCAACATCCTCGAGAGCATTGTAAACACATACAAGCAATACAAACACCCAAGTTCTTCAAACACTAAGTACATTCTCATCTTTATTAGCATTCCCACAAGTCTTGAGCGTTAGTCTCAAGCAAGAAAGGTTAGACACGAGACGAGGGTGTCTAGGTGTCGCACTGTCTTAGAAACAATAAGTCCGTGACACCTGGGAGCCATATTTCAGTACTGAGTTCCATATCTACAAAATGCAAAGGAGATTACAGAACCCTATAAGCATGGTCTTTAAAAAAAACCATTATTTAGGTCTAATTGTTTCTGTATTGCCTGGTTTTTGTGATTGATGACCTATCTAAACTTCACCAAATTCCTCCCTGACACTGAACCCCTTTTCCTTTATGCAGATTGATCCAGACTCCATGGTTGTGTCAAAAGTCGTCCATGGTGAACTAAGAGCCGATTTGGTGAAAGCTGCCTCAGAATCTTCTTCCACCCATGACTTATTGAGCAGCACGTCAACACCAGATGCTACAAAGCAGGCTGTATCACCCCACGATCTGTGCTTGCGGTTACACAAGGTAATCAGATCAAGACTAGAACAACGCATCATGGAACTAGAGGCTGCACTTGATGAGAGCCAAAAGAGGGTTCAACAGTTGGAACCAGAGAGAGCAATATCTTGGAGAGAACATATGCGGAGTGAATCGTCCTTAACCCAAGATTGCCCGATGGCTCGGCCTCTTGTCATGAATTTAGCCGGAGAGGCCTTGGATGCTTATAATGAAGCATATGAGGTACTCGAGGGAATTAATGTAACCTGACAAGACGATGATTTCTTGGAGTTAGATTCTGATAATTGGAAGAAGTTATATCTTTTTTATGATAGGCGAGAAAGTATGGGAATTTTGTATTGCAATGGACATGATGAAATGGCGAATGGTTCTATGCTATCATCTGCCATTGATGAAGAGGCAATTAGGCCGGATTTCAAGATCAATTGGAAATCTAAAGAATCTACTCCTAGCGCGAATGAGGAAAAGAACAGTGATGACGTGATGATGCCTTGGGGTTCTTGATAAGACGGCTCGTGGAGAAAGCAAGGCAAGGTTCTCCTGCTGTTCTACAGGCTCTTCGGGTCATGGTTTTGTATGGTTTTGTTGGATAGAGATTGATATGATATTTTTGTGATCTTGTTCTATCTTTAACTTAGTGAAAGGGGAAAATTGTATAAACTCCGCAGATTGGGACACTTCGACGGCTCGTAGTAATACAGACAAGTGTACTAGTTATTTTTAGATTGAATACATGAAAAGCAAGAATGCGTCGCAGAAACAGTAGCTTTATTCAAAGTGTAGAGCACTCGTAATGTAGGACATTCTCTGGAAATTGCAGATAGAAGAGTTCAAGACAAGCCCGTCCTCAACGCTAAGCATGAACACAAGAAAACCAGACAAGTCAATATACGACATCTAAATTCCAACAGTTCAAAGGGGATACAGTCACAGAGGTGACTTGACATAAATGGCTATTACAGTACTCTATTATGTTCCATCTGTCCTCGGATATAAAGAACAATTTGAATTTGACTTGATGGATGGATTGTTTGTTGAATTTTTATGAGATTTAATGAAAAAAAGTATTTTTCATTAATAATGGGATTTATTATATATTTATATTATCCAAATTGTTTGCAACATATCCATGTATTCGAAAAGTATTAGAATATTGATATGTACGATGCACGCTAAGAGATCATAATAAAAAATATTAAATTAAATATGTAAATTAACTTGATTATAATTATAATTATTTCAATATAAAAATCCGTGATAAAGATAGATTTATAAATAAAATAAAAATTTTACATGATATAGAGATCATTATGAAATGATTAATAAATATTATAAGACATAATTATTCATTATTTATATTAAATAAAATAAAATTTTTCTATAAATATCATTTTAAAGGTTTCTTTTCAAAAAAATAACATTCATTTTTTAAAATTCTTTCATCCCTATCCCACCCCACACCCACCACATACTTTTCTCCCCTACTAGTACATTTTCTCCTCGTCGTCGACCACCACTTCGACCTCTTCAAATCCCGATTCAATAAGCAGTATTCAACACAGGAGGAACACGACCGGAGATTCGCGATAATCAAGGCGAATCTCCGCCGAACGAGGAGGAACCAGGCGCTAGACCCTTGGACGAAGCACGGGGTCGTTCTCGTATCTTACTCGAGAGAGTTTAAAGAGAGATTAGGGTTGAGGAGAGGGGGGAAGAAGGGGAGATGGAAGGGGTTGGGGTAGCCAGCGGATGCAAGGAAGGCGTCGGTGTTGCCAACGGGGAAATTTCACCGCCATGCTCTTCTCCACCAACGACGACGACAACAAGAAGATAGAGTTTTCGTTCGTGAAGGGCATGGATGACATTTTGGCACTTTCGCCGGGGATGACGACGGGGCAGGTGGTGGAGGGGAGTAATGAGTACGAGAAGGTGAAGGGGTGGAGGGCGAAGGAGTTGTGAGCACGAGGCAGGCGGATTCCGGCCAAACATAATAGTTGTTCCTATTTGATTCTGACTGATGCACTAATTCCAATCGAACATACTAGTTATTCAGGTCGGATTCCGACTGATGAAGTTGTTACAATCGGATTCTGATAGACGTAATAGTTTCGGCCGGATCCCAACGGACGTAGTAATAGCTCCGATCGGATTCCGGCGGATGTACTAGTTGCTTCGATCGGATTCCGACGGATGTAGTAGTTGCTACGATCGGATTCGACAGATTTATTAGCTTTTTTTAGAGATGTATTATTTTTTATATATGTAATATTTTATTTTATAAATGTACTATTTGGAATGGGGTGGGGATGAGGTGAGGATGGATGGTATCTTGTGCGAATTTATGAAAGTTAGTGGTACGTCCTTGGAATAAAAATTTTCAAATAATATTTTTTCGGATATTTTACCTTAAATAAAAAAAATTCAAATATTATTTTTATTTTATTATTAATTATTATTATTTTTCTGCATAAAAGATGTATACATTGATAAGATTTTATTTATTTTTTATCATTAAATATTTATACAAGTGACACTTTTAAGATTTAGGTGATTTATCCAAAATTATAAAAAAGTTTAAAAAAATGTCAAAAATTTATCCAAAAAAATCCTTAATTTATACAAATTTACATCATTTGTATAAACCCCACACCTTACCCGATCCCATATTCTTACCCAACCCCACCTCTACCTCTACCCCAACCTCCATCTGATCCAACACTCTCAGCGGAATTCGACAACGTCGTTGCAATCTTTGTTAGAATCTCACGTCGTTTGAATTTTAGTCGAAATGTGAAATAAAACGTCTAAATAAAATCAAAAAAAAAAAAACATGAACAAAATCAAAACCGAGCACATAAACAAGATGAAATAAAGCGTATGAATAAAATTAAAATAAATGCTTGAACAAAAATTAAATAGAGAGTCGGAACAAAATTGAAATAAAACGACAGAAGAAAAAATCACGAGCCAGTGAACATTATCATCAAACAAATAGCTAGATGAACACATCAAGCGGAACTGATAAAATTCATAAACGAAACCTACAGTCGAACCAAATAGAACTCTTTCATCCATTTTTTCCCAAATCTATCAATCAAATTAGGGTTAGGGTTTCATCAATCATCAAAAATCGAATGAGCTTAAATGGCGGACAACGAATCCAACCACCACCACTACACCACTGACAATCAGACCAAATATTCGTCATGTAACGACAGATTATCTCTCACAAGGTGTTCCATTTAACTCCAATCTCACCTCTATTTGTATTTTTCAATTGGTGAATCTAACATTATTTGTGTAGTTTTTTGTAATATTTGTTGAATTTTTATAGTTTTAGGTAATTTATTTTTAAGATTTTAAACTCAACCATTCAACTCGTAGTAAAAGAAAAATAAATTAATTAGATAAAATTCTATTAATTTCATTAAACATAAATTACTCGAATGTCCTTTAATTTTTTAACATTATATAAATTAATTGGATTAAACTTCTCTTAAATACAAAAATTCTTGTTATGGTTTTATTTATTTATTCTCATCAAATAGTTACAATTTTTCTGAATTCCATTTGATTTTAGATAGATTTTGTTTTGTATAAGTTTTTTTTTTCATTACAAATTTAGATATATAATTAGATATTATATAAACTCTGTTTTTCGATATTCCTTTTTTCATCACAAATTTAGATTTATATTTAGATAATAGATTGAATTTTTAGTAAAATAATTTAAATTTTAAGTTTTAAATTTTAAAAGAAATATTAATTTTTTCCCAACCAAATATGATACTAAGAAAATATGAAAATAAGTGTATATCTAATATCGATTGTATCTAGTCACCTAGAGATGATCCTCGATGTCGAGTAGATCCATTTAATCAAATACCAAGTTTTCAATCTATAAAAAATTACACGAAAAATTACACGTCCAGATCCGGTGATTTTTACATCTACAAAGATACCAACACGAATAGTTGGAGGGATCAAATAGTCAATGACAATTGAGCAATTGGAAGAAATATTTCAGGGACATATAAAAAATGAAACAAATCTGATATCCTTATTAGTGGATATGAATTAGTTTAAATAGGATCGTTGGAAATTGTTGTACCATCTTATGAACGATTTGTGTTTTCTGTTATGAGATTTATCTTATGTATGTTCAAAGTGAGATTAAAAAAGTGTTATGTTTAAGCTTTTTTATTATGAATAGTCTAATGATTCGGGATTTGATTAACATAAACAATGTTATGCTATTAAACTATTAATGCATAAGAAAATCCAATGTCACAAGTTAGGTTCAAATTAGAATCAAAACTAGATAAATAATAGGTCAAGCTGTACAAATATCCCTGTAACCTATAACTAGGGCAAACCAACGTAAAATGAAAAATAAAATAAAAAATAAAACAACAAGAGATATCATGAGTCGTTTGAAGAGACATGCGTTTTTCACATGCTAAAGATGATGTGCGTCTTTTATTAAGACAGACGCATGACGTCTTTTTTTTTCTACTCAACCACAAAAGTACTAGATTGAGAAATAAGTTTGTGAGGGGTGTTTAGAATTTTTTTTTTTTGTTCATACCAATTAGGAAAACACACAATTAATTTAACCTAAAGATTGTACACGTAAATCTATAGAATGGTTGAATTTTGTATAGAATGACCTTCTTTCTCTATATATGTGTGAGGGAGAAGAAATATAAGAAAATATGGTAATGAGATGATGTGACGTGAAATAAAATAAAAATAAAAATAATATAAGAATCTTAGCCCAAAACATTGTTAAATATGATAATTTTATAATTTTAGTGGGACATATCAAAATGAAAAGTTATTATAATTTATTTTGGACAAAAGGAGTAATTTTAATGAGGGAAAATCATTTAAAAAATTAAAATTTTTATCTTTTTGTTTTTCATCGCGGTTCTTTCCCAAACAAATGGAATTTCAAATGTATGGAATTATTCAAACTATTGTCAAATTGTTGGAAGCCTAAGTTTTTTTAAGGGATTATATGACTATTTTCAAAAGATAACTAATTAAATATGTAAATATGAAAAATATAAAGATATAAAATATTTTTTTCTTTTTAAATGATACATCCCAACAAAACAAATGCTACCAAATAAATAGGAAAGCAAAAGCATCGAACTGATTGATCGGATTGAAGGCATATAGTAAAAGGCTACCCGAAGCCTATCAATAAGCACCCGCCTATCTCTTGTTCTGCCTTAGCGAGAATCCGGGAACTTGCTTCCCCGAAGCCAATTGAAATTCCCCAAAAAGGCGAAAATTACGGTACCAGTCACAAAGCCCACGAAAACAACCCGCCAAAACTAAATTCTGAATTCACTTCATATTTGAATGTTCATCCCAAATCACACCAATCACAAATAAAAACTTCAGGCGCCAAAATCTTCAAAAAAAGAAAAAGAAAAAGAAAAAGAAAAAGAAAAAAAGACCCAAGCCCTCAATTCTGGCGCCAAAACCACTTCAAATACAACACCACACCGCGCGCCCCTTTCTAAACCCTAAACTCACTTCTCCATCTCTCACAATAACCAATCCCAGATCGAAATCGAGAGAGAAAAATGGCGACGATAGTTACCCAGGACGGCGTTTCCAACATCCTGGAGATTCCTGATCTCGTCCAGGTAGTCGATCTCAGGGCGGTCGGGAGGCGATTCATGTAAGTCGAGTAAATTCGAGGGGATTCGAGTCTTTCGTTGATGCTCTTCGTTCACCTTTTTGGTTGGATGTGATGTTGGAGTTGGGATTGGCGGTCTTGGTTAGGGTTTTGCTTGTTCTTGATTGATTAGGGATATTGGCTTGTGGTGTCGGTTTGTTGGGTCTTGAAATTGCGGTGTATTCGGTGTGAATTTATGGGTTGAAATTTTTGGAGCTTTGGAGATGGGTGGTTGAGATCTTGGGTTTGTAAGTTGATATTTGTTTTGGATATGAAGATGTGGTTTTGAAGTGTTTCTTATGTGTACAGGTTTTCGGCGAGTGATGGGAAGATGAAGGTGAAGGGGATGTTGGATTTGAGTTACTCGGGTATGGTCCGTTCCGGAGCGATTCAGAACTTGTGCCTTATTCGGGTTCTTGACTACTATCTCAATGATTTCCCTGGGAAGCGTGAAAAGTAAGCCATCTCGTTGTCTCACCCACTTTGATAGCCCTTGTGATATGACGAGAATCGGTAGTTTTGTGGTGAGTTATGATGTATGTGATTGGGCTGGCAATGTTGATATTTCCTTTGATTGTTTCAGGTACATAGTTGTGACGGAGTGTGAGGTGGTATCTCCTGCCCTTGAAGCCGAAGTCAAAAGTGAGGTGAGAGATGAGGGTTGTGGAATAGTGCTGAAGCCAAGGCAAGAAGTTGAATCACGGCCAGTGATGAAAAGGGAAGATTCGGGTGTATTGTTGAAGCCAAAGCAAGATCTGGTTTCTAAATCGGCTGCTCAGATAGTGAATGAACAGACAGGAAAGTGAGTGCTCGTGGACATGTTTGGTTGGAATTTCTCTTGTTATTCAGCTATCACCTGTGACTGATCCATACATGTGCTTTTGTTCACTCTTGATGAAGGATCAATATACTTCATTGTTTTAGTTTCTGATGTTATAAGCTCGTATAGTGGCCAGTTGCTTGCCATGGGTCTACATATGTCGAGTTCAGGGTTACTAGAATTTAACTACCCGTTTGCTAGGGTTGCTAAATGGTCTTGTTCTACTAGTAATTATTTGTTCCGTGCTTTACAATTAAGATGGCTATGTCCAGCTTATATCTCCAGTTTATTTGAATGCTACTGATCTTTATCATATAGTCGTGAAAAATACATGGATTAATGTACAAGCGTGTCTTGTTGCTTTGCACTTTAATATGTTTTTCTAATTGCAGCATGGCTATATTTCCAGTAAGAAAATGTGTTTTCTTGATTGCACTTTACATGGATTAATGGCTATATTTCCAGTAAGAAATGTGTTTTCTTGATTGCAGCATGGCTCCTGTTGCACGAATGGCTATGACTAGGAGAGTTCACCCTCTTGCTTCCTTAAATCCAAACCAAGAAAACTGGACCATAAAGGTTGGAGTCACAAGCAAGGGGAACATGAGGAGCTACAGGAATGCGAAAGGCGAAGGCAATGTCTTCAACATTGAGCTTATTGATCATGATGTAAGTAAAACATGGATGTAACAGCTACATTAGACTTCCTACCAAAGTGTTTCTCATTTTACTTGCTGTTATGTTAATTTTCGATCACAGGGTACACAGATACAGGCCACTATGTTTAATGAAGCAGCACAAAAATTCTACGATAAGTTTGAGATGGGGAAGGTCTATTACATATCAAAGGGATCACTAAAAGTGGCTAATAAGCAGTACAAAACCGTGCAAAATGATTATGAGATGCGGTTAAATGAAAGCTCAATCGTTGAGGTTGCTGCTGATGAAGGAATAGCTATTCCAGAAATAAAGTTCAACTTTGTGCCAATCGATAAATTGGGGCTGTATGTGAATGGAAGGGAGCTTGTGGGTAAGGGATCTCCGTTTAGTATGAACTCCTTTTATCTATGGGCAGGAACTAATTTAGTTCTCCTCTCACTTTGTGCAATATCAGATGTGATTGGAGTAGTTCAAAATGTTTCCTCGACAGTGAGCATACGACGAAAAATTGACAATGAAGTAATTCCTAAACGTGATATAACCATTGCTGATGTGTCGTAAGTGCATTTGTTCCTTCATTTGAGACTGTAATGTCTTTTCATGGATCCTAGGTCTTTATGTGTTCGGTGTGATTGTAGGAAGAAGACAGTGGTTGTTTCTCTGTGGAATGATCTTGCAACAACAGTTGGTCAAGAGTTGCTAGATATTGCTGATAGATCTCCTGTTATTGCTATAAAGTTGCTCAAAGTTGGAGATTTTTCAGGTACATTGCTACAAAGATCTGAGATCTCTAGCATTCCTTGGTGAAAATATAAGCATCTTTGTGAGAAAGAGATGTAACACACTTAATTCTCGTTATGCTTCTACAGGTGTATCACTATCAACAATAGGCAAGAGCATAGTACAGATTGACCCAGAGATACCCGAATCGAAGAAATTAAGATCCTGGTATGTTTTCACATCATCCTTAGGCAACAAGTTTCTTGGCTGAATTGCCATGGTGTCTATTATCTGGTGTATTTGTGTAGGTATGACTCTGAAGGCAAAGATGCTTCAATGGCTTCAGTTGGTGCTGGTCTTAGCCTTTCTGCTGCTAGCGGAGGCAAGATTATGTACAGAGACCGAGTCTCTCTTTCCTATATTGCAAGCAACCCTAATTTAGGTGACGGCAAGGTATCTCATTGATTCATGCCCTAGATAATGTTTAGTTTATGTTTTCTGCAATCTTGGTGCAATGAGATTTGAAATTTCCTGTTGCAGCCTGCCTCCTTCATTGTAAAAGCATACATCAGCCTCATCAATCCTGATCAGGCAATGTGGTATCGTGCTTGCAAGACATGCAACAAGAAAGTTACTGATGGAATTGGTTCCGGGTACTGGTGCGAAGCCTGTCAGAAGAATGATGTCGAGTCTTCTCTGAGGTGAGCTAAAGCTTCACTGATAAACAGTGACAAGATTCCCGAGTTGCATTTCTTTTTTTGGGGTGTTTTAGTACTGTTATACCGTAGCATCACAACCTCTTAATCTATTCAATGCAGATACATTATGGTGGTGAAAGTTTCCGATGCAAGCGGTGAAGCGTGGTTTTCCATTTTCAATGAACAAGCTGAGAAGATTGTCGGCTGCTCTGCCAATGAGCTAGACGACCTCAAATCACAGGTAACTGTCCAAGGGTCTCATTGTTCTCGTATACCATAAGTGCCTAACCCTTAAACTCTTTCTTTAGTCGCATAATGTAACCTTTCAAGTGTATATTCACTTTGATTCCAAATCAAATGGAATGGTTATTGAGACCTGGGAGGCTACTGTTAAGTTACTGATGCAATTGATTTCCTCAGATCGGCGAAGAAAATCCTTTTGCACTGAAGCTGAAAGAAGCCACATGGGTTCCTTATCACTTCCGTGTAAGTGTGGTGCAGCAGGAATACATGAACGAGAAGCGACAGCGAATAACAGTCAGGGCTGTTGCACCTG
>LIEC01008686.1:0-30822 GCA_001925005.1 Drosera capensis | reverse complement strand
AGAGTTCCTCCTACGAATATCCTCATTTAGAATCAAATCCCTGATTCCATTGAACGTCAATTTCGTAGTTCCCGACGTGCTGGCTACTGCAGTCACCGTTCCTGACCAACTATCAGGCAACGAAGATAACAACAATAGTGCTTGTATTTCATCATCAAAGACAACTTGTACTGACGTCAATCTCGACAGTATAGAGTTGAACTCATTCACATGATCTGTAACACACGCACCCTCTCGCATCTTCGTATTAACCAGTTGACGAATCAGAAATACCTTGTTTGATGCAGATGGTTTCTCGTACATGTTTGATAGCGCCTGTATCAAACCATACGTTGTCTTCTCGTTCACGATGTTGTACGCAATGTTCTTCGCCAGCGTCAATCTGACAACGCCGAGAGCTTGCCGATCCAGCAAGTTCCATTCTCCCTCGTCCATCGCATCCGGTTTCCTCTCCGCCAGAGGAAGGTACAACTTCTTCTCATACAGATAATCTTCGATCTGCATCTTCCAGAAACCGAAATCGTTTCCATCGAATTTGTCGATCTTCACTTTACCGTCTTCTGTCATTGTTCTCACTCGTCTGAGAAAACCTTAAGCTCTGTTAAGAAATCGATGAGGAAAAATGACAGTGTCGTGCGAAACACTCTTCACCGCCGAAAACTGTTCACCCGCCAGAACACTGTTCGTCGCCGGAACACTGTTCACCCGCCGGAACGCTGTTCGTTGCCGGAACACTATTCACCCGCAGGTACTGTTCACGCCGGAATTCCTCGATCTCGATCTTGAACCTTGCTCTGATACCAGTTGTTGGGGTATATTGATCGAGATCTCAAACGCACACAAGTAATTGTAAGACAATAAAGCGAAACGATGAACACAGAGATTTAACGTGGTTCAGTCAATTTGACCTAATCCACGGCCGCACCAACACAAGGAATTTCACTCTCATAATTAGGGTTTACAATTACAGGGTATTTATAATCAAACACCCAACATGGGCCAAAAGCCCATCACCCAACTTGGGCAAAAAAAAACCTATTCAACAGCGAAGCCCAAATCAGACTCCACAACTCAACACATGGTTCTAACACAGACACTATGCTTCTACTCAACATTTTGCAACAGGGAAAGGCAATGTACATTTCGTTTCTCATCTTTGGCAAGATTAATTGGGTTGTTTTTGTTCTAATTAACATCAACATTTGATTTTCATATCCAACTAACTGCTTTTATATGATAGACAGAGGTTAAAACAATGATCACAAAAGAAAACTACTCTCTTCGTCTCATATATATGAAGGGATAGATTTGAGTTACACTCTTCTTTTACAAGAACGGACCGCTTGGTCAATGTACTTTGTGCAGCAAAAAGTATTCCGTTTGCCGAATGAAGCAGTGCTATCTCTTTTATGGAGTATTAACATGTTCATGGGTACTGACCTTGATTTTCAGCATGAGTTTATGTTTCGATAAAACTAGTCTTGTTGTGATGCACTTTTGATGCTGATACAGATATAAAGATATGGAAGTATACACCCATGCTTCGAGTGCCCAGTTGTCGGCTTGCTGTGTCAGTTAGCCTTTTGGTTATATCGGCTGATAGTAGGAAGTGTCTCGCTACAGTTACATTATAATCATACTCATGCTTTTATCCCGCTCACCAAGCCTACGATTGATGATGTGACCAAGATTTAGATCAGTTCCTGCTTTGCTTATTTGGTGGTGCTGCAGGAATTGCCAATTTAAAGCAAGTTGGTTCTGACGTTGTTTTATGGAATGCATTGCTGTTGGAGCTTGGAAAGTGGGTGCTGGTTTCGATTGCTAATTATCCCAAAGAGACAATAAACTTCGTAATTCATGTGCTGATGATGATGATCTGTACCGCCGCAAATATCATTTCCATAACAGATCGCCCTGCAAGCCACCCATGTGTTCTGGTATTCATGACCGCCGTTGGGATCATATGTGTTGGGAGGCTACTTTCCTGTGCCCGTCCTTGTGTCATTGCTTTTGGGAGGAATCTTGTCTGCTGGGAATTCCAGGAAAAAGGATCCCTGTACGCTTGCATATATTGTGGCAGTGTCGCTAGGTGCTTACGGAGGTCTGCGGGCTTTCACTGTGGCTTGCATTGCGAACTTCCCGTGGTTCATCCTTCACTATGAGACGCACCCTGAAGAACTCGAGAACAGACAACCGGTATGGAAACGCTTCATCCAATACATAGCTGCCTTGATAGCGGCTCACCAGTTATATACTGTTTACTGGGTTTGATGTCAATGTGTTTTGAGAAGGTTGGTTTGGCTAGCCTAGAAGATCTGCCTGTGTGTTAGTTCTCTGTGAACACCATGCTTAATGCTGTTTTCCACTTCACAGTTTGTCAGTGACTCGGTGTTTTTCGCTTTGGCTAGCGCCTAGCAGTTTTGTGCTTTTGACAACTCACCGAAATGTGATTAATATTAGATGGTTCTGTTCTTATGGAGATATTGGTGTGTAGTTTTATTTCTCTGTTGGTTTCAAAACCAAAAATTAAGGTTTTGCCTTAAACTGTTAGCTTATTATGTTGTCATTGGCTTCTACTCTTGACGCATGTGACGCATGTGAATGTATGTCCAACTGTTAACCTAAAAGTTTAAGTTAATGAGTTATAGGTTATTCATATATATATATATTCTACTCTTTCTTTTCTTCACGGTCGACGTGGGTAAATCTACTCCCATATATCTTTAACATGCAGGATTTACTTGAAGGATAACACTACATGATTTGAAGCTCTGCTGAAGTCATCTGAATAACATGAGCTAAAATGATAAATCTGTTATTATAACTTATATACTCATGATTACAGCAGATCTGTTTGCTTCAATGTATTTTTCCTGGATTAATTTGCACGATTTCTTTTGAATCATGTTTCTCATACCCTGATTTCACTGTTGCCTGTAGATGAGGGACACTAGAGTTCAGTACCAATGCATGATAAAGAAGCCAACTCGTTGATACTCTAAAAAGTTCACCACAATATGTCAGTTTTTCCAGGGCGTTTAGTTGGTCGGAGACTTGGAGCAACGTCCCAAGTATGTCATCGAACAAGGATCGAAATCTTTCAACTGCAGACACTGTTGAGTTTTCTCCTCTGCCGACTTGTTTGGCTGGTATGCACGGAGTCATATGTTAAGTCGGTATTTGCATAAATTCCCCCGGAACTTTTGATTCTTCAAATAGTTATTTCCTCTGAAGTATTTACAACATATGTTACAAATTGAGGTGTAATACTCCTTCCTAATCGATTCACATGATAATTTATATATGTTGATTTTTATGATAAAGATTAATTTGTCTTTTAACTTTTGTGATTGAGAGGAGTGAAAAAAAAAAAAAAAAAAAGGATGAGAAGAAATAAAGGAATGAGATAAAATAGTAAGAATGTTTTGATTATTTTTTTAAAAAAAATTCAAATATAATAAAATTATAATTTAGTTGGGACAATATAATTAAAAAAAATATCATAATTTTGCTAAGACGGAGGTAATATATGCCATAGAGCATAAAGACTTGAGGGACGCGAAATTGCTAAATAGAAACAAGGAGTAAAGTGCCACTATTTGATAATGAGTAAAGCGTCACAACCAGTGATGTTTTACAATCTAAGTCGTTTTTACTTCTGATGTCTTGCAACCAATAATAAATTGAGTATTTTTTTTCTAAACATTATTGCAATAGTCAATAATTTCAAAAAATATGCTCAAAATTATAAAATTATATGTCGATCAATATAAATTTTAACTTTGCTTGGATAGTGAATATAAAATTATATGATTTGGGTTTGAGTAGTCGAGAAGAAGACGGTTTTTACAAAATTAGTAAAATGATATTTATTTAGGATTTCAATAGACGATATTAAATTTTAAACAATTCTTATAAAAAATGTTAATTGTATTTATATCGACCGATATAGTTACCCAACACATCATAACTACATAATTGGCATCAATTCGTTCTCGGTTTTAGCAAACAATACGGATATAATCAAATCAAATCAATAATAAATTCGCAAAAAAAAACATGATAAACAAAATAAAAATTATAAATGACCTAAAACGCAACGATTCGTGATGTTTTATGGATTGAATTTATATGTGGTTCAAGAATTTAATGATGAATCGTATTTTTCGTTGTGATGGATTTTATTTTTTCTGCTTTCGAAAAAGAAGGAGGACAGAAATGAAGAACTGTGATGTTTTATTAATTGTTTTCATCTAATAATTTCGCATTTTCAAATAACAATTTCAGTCCGGATACTGTCTGTGTGACAGGTCCCATAAGTAAAAAAACTGCAAGAAATATTGTGAACCACAAGTCTTGATTTTTGTTTTCCAGGTAAGCAAAGCTAGTGAAGAGGCACAGAGACAATCCGAAACTCCATTGTTAGATTCTTAGTGTCCACATGGCAACTCAATGGCCAATCAGACATCAACTGGTCTATCCTACAAGATAGAGCACCTTGCTTACACTTATCTCTCCTTTCTTCTCATCAAATAGAAGCTTCATTTCATCAAGTTCCAAAGACGAGAAGATAGCAGCTAGCAGCTACTCTTCAGCAAAATGGCTTCTCTTTGTCCATCTTCTGCTGTGGCTTCCATCAGGCAAGTCCTCTTGTAACACTAACATCAACAAAAACACTTAAACAAGAGTATGTATTTTCCTGATTTCTGCAAAGTCTCTCTGTTGATCTCGACCAGGAATAAGATTTCGTACATCCCGTTTCATGAAATCCTGTTCATAACGAGAATACTTAAGTTTTATTTTTATCGACTCTTTTTTTTTTTTTGTCACGATCTTACGAAGAATGATGTTGTTATTTCCACGGGACAGCTGTTTTTTATTAGACCAAGTGTTTTCAACGATAGTCCAAGTAGGGAAATTTTTATGTGGTTATTGTATTGCAGCTCCCAGCTTGGAACATCAAGGACATTTCTGTTTGGAGGCAAGAGCTTTGGAGTGGGAAAGCTGGGAGTTCGGAGAGCAGCTGGTGCAAGATCGGTGTCAGTCCGCGCAGCTCTCGCTGAGCCGGATAGGCCTCTTTGGTTCCCTGGCAGCACTCCTCCTCCATGGCTCGATGGAAGGTTGATCATTTCTGCTATCATGGCAATTTTCTTTCCCTTTTGATCCTTTGAGTAAATGGCCTAACAGGTTTGGTCATGTGTGTCTCGATGCAGCCTCCCAGGTGACTTTGGATTTGATCCTCTTGGTCTTGGTAAGTTGATCTTGCATCTGTTTTTCCTTGTATTCGCGAAAATTAGTATCATGTAAACGTAATGTATTATGCTTGTGACCATGGTTAAGAGCAACTACACGCATTTGTTCCACGTCCAACCTGAATTTTACTCCCTCCGTTCTATATTTTGACTTGAGAAAAGAGGGTGAAAAATGGTTTAAGTATCGAAGAAATGGGGTTAAAAAAAAAAAAAGGGTGTGGGAAGGTGGCATGTGAATAGCACATGACTGGCGCCCCGGGCCATGTTGTGGCCGGCACCGGGGCACCGTGCGGGCAGAGGGAGCAGGTTGGGACACGCTGGGGAGTTGCAGTTTTCGGGACACATCGTGAAACGTATTTTGACAATGTGTGAATGTTAATGATTGCTTAAGTCACCTATTTTAATCATACGTTAAAAAAAACTTTTTATCACTTCATTTGAAAGATAAACAAGCTCTTTAAAATTCATATATAATAGTGAAAAATACGTTTAGGTCTCAATTTATTTGGGAACGGATGGACTATATGAATTGCTTGTGCTTAAGGCGGGTTACAAGATAATAATTTTGGACCTTATAAACTTGATACAGGAGTGAAAGGTTGATTTTGTTTAGATACGAATATATTACCACAACACTTTCTACATTGGTTGATTTGACCATGGATCAAGCTCGTCCCTCAACGTATGCTTTGCTTGTGTTGTGATCATGATGAGAGGAAATATTTGATAGACACTCATGTAGTTTAGGTTGTTCCCGTCGAGATCTGGACATCCTTATGTTGCATTGCTTGCCCTGCTTGCTCTATCTTTAGGAGATTAAGGAAGTCTAGGACTACTATTCTGCTGCATTATTGTAAAAATAGGTTTGATTTCATAACTCGTGTTTCCAATAACACTGTAGCTTATATTGTTCATGATGATGATAATGAGGTTACTGATCATGCATGATTAATGCAGCTATAAATTATTCTGGAATATGATGATGATGATCCTGCTTATAGTGCGCGCAATATGATAATTTGCAGGATCTGACCCTGAATCCTTGAGGTGGAACGTGCAAGCAGAGATAGTTCATTCCAGATGGGCAATGCTAGGCGCTGCCGGGATCTTCATCCCAGAATTCCTGACCAAGCTAGGAATCCTCAACACCCCGTCGTGGTACACTGCCGGTGAACAAGAATACTTCACCGACACAACCACCCTCTTTGTGGTCGAGCTTGTTCTAATCGGCTGGGCTGAAGGCAGGCGATGGGCTGATATCCTGAAGCCTGGTTCAGTGAACACTGACCCTATCTTCCCTAACAACAAGCTCACTGGGACTGATGTTGGCTACCCAGGTGGCCTCTGGTTCGACCCCTTGGGCTGGGGATCCGGCTCACCTGCAAAGATCAAGGAGCTGAGAACCAAGGAGATCAAGAACGGAAGATTGGCCATGTTGGCTGTGATTGGTGCTTGGTTCCAACACGTCTACACGGGCACCGGACCCATCGACAACCTCTTTGCCCACCTTGCCGACCCTGGTCATGCCACAATCTTCGCCGTAAGTGAATCAAGTGTCAATATCAACATCGCAGCATTGTTGCATTTGGTCATTGTATTTGAGTATTGACTTGCCTCATGTTTGTATCTTACCTTTCAGGCTTTTGGACCGAAGTGAGAGGCGATGAAGGAAAGCGCATTATGTCTAAGTATGTGATATGTCAAGGGATGGAAACGGGATGAGTGTTAGGAGAAGTGCTGTGTTTATCATTTGACTTGTTATCTTGACGGCTGTTGTTATAGTATTGTGTACCTGTTCTGTACAAATATGTATTACGTCTATCTTTGAGGTTCAACAATTAGACTTTCTTATACCTTGTCCTCGTTTGTGTTTGAGCAACACAGCCGCTTCCATTGCACAATTCTGCCTTGTTTTCTGGTTGCAATGATCGTTGGATTGACCGCCATTAGATCTTTCCTTCGTTTCTGTTCTCTTCTTTGTTTGAAGTATGAAACAAAAACTCTTTCATCCTGAATGCTGGCAAAACCAATATAGAGTGGGACTAAAGGAAAATGAGATTGACGGCGAACGAGACTAATACAGAACGCTAGAGCAAGAACTGCAGTCGAGGAAAACAATCCAAGTTTGACGAAGTTCTTCAGAGCTCCAGTTCCTCTTGCTCATGTTAGTAAGAAGATTTTACTCAAAGTAACAAAGCAATTCCGACTACGTTCTACACAACTCTTGAGAATTGGATTGAAATCATAATGGTAATGGAGAATTGGAATAGAGAAATGGATCTGAATTAGTCCAAGGAGATTTGCCCATGTTACTCTTGAGCTGGACTTGGAATAGAGAAATTGTTGCAGGAAAAATGCTAAATATACTCATTTGTTTTTTTTTTTTTTTTTTTTTGTTTTTTTTATTGGTTCTTTTATGATAATCATTTTTTAGCCCTGCGTGATGGAATGATTCAATCCCAAAATCCATCAATGAGAGAGTGTCGGAGGGAGTGCAATTAGTATTACTCTTGTTGCAATTTTCTATTTAAAGACGTTCTTTTCCCGTAGTTGGGCTGGACGTGGTGTTTCTGGTACTAGGTGTGGTGTTACCGGAGCTAGGCTTGGTGTTCCCGGTGTGAGCATGGTGTTTCCGGAGTTGGGTGTGATGTTGCTGGTGGGAGCATAGTGTTTGCATTATGTTCGTGTTCTGGGTGTTGAGAAGGATGTTCACATGGAGTTGCTTTTGTTCTTGTTCACATAGGGTTGTTTCTTTTGTTTCAGTCTTTTCTGTTATATTTCTGTTATATTGGAGGGAGAGAGGAAAGCTGAGAGCTAACTTGTGTTGTGAAGAGTACAGGACAGGGGCATCCAACAATAAACCTTGCACAGGTCCGACTCTCAAAACATCATTCTGTCGTTATTTTTCGTCGATATTCGATAAGGTGTTACATGGAGGTTAACTGCACATAAATTATAAGGAGACAACAAGATATCATTCTACCATGTTCTCAGTGGTCGGCGGTCGTTGCATGTGTTTTCTGCTTTGATGTCACATTCGATTCGATTCAAATGCATTCCTAATTTTTCACACTTCTGATCTGGATTTCGTGTTCTTTGTCCTTGGAAGTCGTACGTTGCTGGTGCATTGAGCTGATTCCCCTATTCAAGAAATTAGCTTCGCTGAGCCATTCAGCTTCGAGTGGTCTACGGTATACTCACAACTTCCACATGTTCTAACCGTTAGCTTGGTTATCATATTTTCATATAGTAGAAGAGTAGATGAAAGCAACAAAAACAATCTTGCAAATGGATCAATGTGTTTTAAGGCTAGGCTAGATGAATCCGAAACAATTAGGCAATTCAATTTAATAGTGAAAGTATTTGATAATTTCTCCTTTTTCATTATTGTTTAATATATCTAAAATATGTATGTCTGTTATATATGATCCTCTTAAAATTAATCGCTTAAATTTGCATAAAAATTAGCATCCAAACATTGAAAAAACAATCTGAAATCTTTATTAGTTATTTTACCGTTCAGAAAAAATAAAGAGGATTTATCATTAATTATCCATATAGTTTAATATTCATATTCTGAAAATATATATAAATATGAAAAAAATAACCCATAATTCTCTTAATTCATATTTAAGAAATACTTTTACCGATATATCGGTGATTACAAACTTTTACTCGAACCATCGTAATCCTACAATCGACCCAAACGCCAACACTTTTAAGGACCACAAAACTTTGATGGAACCCGCTGCACATGATCAGCCCCGGTGTGGGGACGAGCATCGAATACGATTTCAACATGTGTGAGAATCATTATTTCACAAAAGGAACGCGCAAGTACTCAGTTTCTACACTATCATGTTTTATTTAAATTATAATATATTTTTTTATATTTTATTTAAAATATTATTTTTATAACGTTTATTAAATTAAGATATTTTAATTAAAATATAATATTATTAATTTATTTATTTTTTAAAAAAAATCAAAACATCTTTATTATTTATTTTATTTCACATCAATCCTTCATATTATTTTTCTTTTCTCTTTTTTCTTTTTTTCATTCTTCTCACTCTCACAAGTCAAAGGATAAAATAATTTTTACAACAATAAAACAATACACATATAAATTATCATGTCAAATTAATCGGTTGTAATTCTTTTGGACGAAGGTAATATAACATTTTCATATTTAACAACTTTTTCACATAAAAATAACTAAATATCTTTATTTTATATTACATCAATTCATCCATCACCATTTCTCTTTCTTC
Source organism: Drosera capensis (assembly GCA_001925005.1). NCBI lineage: Eukaryota > Viridiplantae > Streptophyta > Magnoliopsida > Caryophyllales > Droseraceae > Drosera > Drosera capensis. The sequence goes on along the minus strand of LIEC01008686.1, from coordinate 21,296 downwards.
TTTTCCTCATTCATTTATCTCACACATTTACAAAGACAAAGTTATCATTCCTTATAAATTTAACACACATATAAATTATCGTGTTAAATCAAATAGTTGGAATATGAATGAGACGAAAGGAGTATTAATAACACTTGTCTATTTTAGTCGGTTCAAAAAATATATAACATATCATATTTAATAACCTTTTAATATAAAAAAATATCTATATAAATCGTCATCTGTTACAATACATCCATTATCTCATCTCACAACTGTTATAGCAAATACCATTTCCACTGAAAAAAAAATCTTTTTCATCAAATTTCATAAAAATTCAACACACACATAAATCAGTATGTCGGATCAATACGTTGTCTATATTATAAAAAAATGATTATTTTCCTTTTTTTCTTTTTAATATCCATTTTTTTTATAAAAATATAGAAATCCTCTCTTAATGGATTTCATGTTCCATGTGCTATTGAAAGCAAGAACTTTTTTACCTTATGATCTCAATAGTAGCATTGTATTTCTTTGCTTTTGCCGACCGTGGAAGCTGTTGATCTGAGCCTATACCTAGCAAGGAAATATTTTATCAATAAAGACAGAATGATTAAAAGAGACTAACATAGCAGTAACCACAAATTACTGCAATCTTTTTTAATTAGATAAAAAATCAATATAATTTTAAATTTAATTAATCTAACAATTAAAAAAATAACAATAATTTATTCAATAACGTTCCATTATCCTCCTTTTTCCGTTTTTATAATTTCTCAGACACACGGAGAAGATTCAGTCTAGCACAGCAAGTTAGCATCTGACAGATGACACTGGGCCATTTTTCAATGTCGAAAATTCACTAAAAAAATCCAAACAACATATAATTTCTGCTTCATCATCTCACCCTCCGTCGACGATGAGATTCTCTTCGATTTTCGCCGGAGTTTCGAAGCTCGTCAATGACTATCCATCGTATTCGAAAGTCCTCGTCCTCTTCGTCATCAGGTTTGAATCAATTCCGATTCCGATTCCGATTTCGATTCTGAATATCGATCAATTTCTGTATTAATGTTTTGTTCGGTGTTATTTGATGTTGTTTTGACCTGTTTCGGGAGATTCTGTGTGATTTGGTTTGTTTTGGAGATATTTTGCTTTGGCTGATAGAATCGATGGAAAATTATGGAGATGATGGTGGTTTTGTGTCGATTTGTTTCGGTTGTTGTTGGATTTTGGATTTGTTGATCTGTTTGTTTCGACGGTTTGTGGAGAGTTGAATCGGCTAATGTGAACAAGTGGCCGTGGAAACAACAAATTCTATGAAACAGTTGCTTTGACCAAGTTGTGAAACGGTGCACTCGAACTGTTTATATTTTAGCAGTATAATGGATTTTAGTCAGCGTATAGTTTTTTCATCGAAAACAGTCTCTGTTGCTTTTACAATAGAGGTAAGACCCTATCAATCAAAGGGATTATTTGGGTGCCCGTTGTTGTATAGTTTTTGGATGATGTTAATGAACCAACTCTATCAAAACTTCATCTGCAGCATACTGTAGCAGTGTCTGATCTTCATCATGTTCGGAAAGAGTGCGACTTATGGGATTCAAACATGTGGCTTCTAGTCATATGTATCCTGGTACTATTTTGAGAAACCAACTCTGCTAAAATCTCAAGCTCCCCATACAAATCTCAGGAATATTATTAGTAGTTTTAAGAGATTGGGCATTCTTATGAGCTCCTTGTGTTTGGTGGAACTTGATTGTTTTGAGTAGATTCATTCTTGTTTCAAGTTGATAGATGAGTTGTCAGATCCTGATAACTGGCATGTTGGGCTCATATTTGTTGTATTTTTAGTTGGTATATTTTCTTTGAAACTGAAAGTTATGAGTGAGCAGTGATTCTATCCACTCTAACTTTCAATGTGTTTGTTATTTTAGTACCGGTGGTGCAGTCGCATACTCTGAATCACAACAGGGAATCGGATCACATCTTTCCGATGCTAAGCAAACTGAGTTCAAGAAGAAAATGTTGGTGCTTGGGACAGGATGGGCTGGTATCAGCTTTCTGAAGGATTTGGATCCTTCAATGTATGATGTGAAGGTGGTCTCACCTCGCAATTATTTTGCTTTCACTCCGTTACTGCCTAGTGTAACTTGTGGAACGGTCGAAGCGAGGAGCATTGTGGAACCAATACGGAACATTATGAGGAAGGTCAGTTTGTATTTTTGTAAAATTATGGAAACAATACAGAACATTATTTTGTATGAAATGGAAGTTCACAGACCGTTAACTATAGGTCTTCAATTTTCCAGTTAAATCTAGATGACATTTGTGACATGTGACTTGTGTATATTTCCTTGGCAGAGGACTGGTGATTTTGAATTTTGCGAAGCTGAGTGTATAAAGATTGATAACGCGAACAAGAAAATTCTTTGTCGTTCTATTTTTGAGAATTGTGCAGTACCCACAAGAGAATTCTCGCTGGACTATGATTATTTAGTCATAGCAGTTGGGGCACAAGTAAACACTTTCAACACTCCCGGTGTTCTGGAACATTGCCATTTTCTAAAGGTAAATGTGTTTTCCAGTTTTAACTTGACAATTCTGTTTACATATACAAGTGAAACTTAAAGTTTTGTTAAATGGTCTTCTGTATACCGTCTAAATATTCCTACATGTTCCAATTTATATGGATGTATAGAATATCTTTGTATCTGTAGGAGGTCGAGGATGCTCAGAAGATCCGCAAGACTGTTATAGACTGCTTTGAGCAAGTTGTCCTTCCGGACCTGAGCGAAGAGGAAAGGAAGAGAAACCTTCATTTCGTGATTGTTGGAGGTGGTCCTACAGGTGTCGAGTTTGCTGCAGAACTGCATGACTATGTTGTAGAAGATCTGGGGATGATTTATCCTAAGGTGAAAGATTTGGTGAAGATAACAGTTGTCCAATCTGGAGATCATATCCTTAATACGTAAGATACGATTTCATAGCTCAGGAACTTTTTTGGAGCATGTTCAATGAAATTATGAAATATCTTCAAGGTGAACTTTGGTCCTTGGCCTTTGGCCATTATTTATCGTCCGAGGTTTTGTCTTGTGTTTATTTTACTTTGTATAGTATTCCTCTATCCAATGTTGGCCACTTCTTCAGCTTGCCTAAAATGAACTGGTTGAGTATGGTGACAAGATGTTTTACCTGTTCTTTTAATGGAAAATGCTAACCATAGACGTTTCTTCAGGTTTGATGAAAGGATAAGTGATTTTGCTGAGAAGAAGTTCTCCAGGGATGGCATTGAAGTTCTCACAGGCTGCCGGGTTGTGAGTGTTAAGGAGGATTCAATTATCATGAATAAGAAGTCTGACAGGAGAGACTTGTTCAGTGCCCGCTGGAATGGTGGTTTGGTCAACAGGGGTTGGCACTCGGCCAGTTATTAAGGATTTCATGGAACATGTCGGCCAGGTTCCCACCTCTAGATCCTTCACCTCTTTCTCTCGGTATCATTGCTTTTATGGATTGACCTAAACCAGCTAAAACTGGGTTTTTTTACCCACATATTCTGGTCGAACTTTTTTCATGACACAATCATTTCTGCTTGTTGTGCAGGGTAATAGACGCGTACTAGCAACAGACGAATGGTTGCGTGTAAAGGGATGCAACGATGTGTTTGCTATAGGTGACTGTGCTACAATAGACCAGCGGAAAGTCATGGTATGTTCATGTCCATTTGCTTTTCAGTTCCAGGGATGATGGAATGTGGAGCTACCATGTGGATGATGCTGCCATTGATTACCCCCCTGATGCCTAGATTTAAGTCTTATCTTAGAAAATTCATAGCGAGGGAAACATGACATCCATGGTTTGACCATTGTAGTATTGGCTAATTGCATTTTAGGATGATATATTGGCGATATTCAAGGCTGCGGATGAGGATAATTCAGGAACCTTGACTATAACAGAGTTCCGAGGTGTGGTCGATGACATCCTCGTAAGTTATCCTCAACTAGATGCCTTCTTGAAAAACAATCATGTGAAGGACGTCAAAGATCTGTGGAAAGATGCTGAGGGAAATGATAGAGAGGAAGTGGATCTCGAAGGCTTCAAGTTAGCTCTTGCTCAAGCAGATTCACAAATGAAGAGCCTGCCTGCCACTGCTCAGGTCCCTTTTTTATGCACTGATTTGTATGACTTGATCCTCTTAGCTGATATTTGCACATTGTTGTGCAACAATCTGATATCTATTTCCAATACATATTTGTACTCTAGGTTGCTGCTCAGCAAGGTACATATCTTGCCGAGTGCTTCAACCGTGTAATTGAGTGCAAAGACACGCCAGAAGGTCCTCGACGATTTAGTGGCTCCGGACGTCACAAATTCCTCCCCTTCAGGTACTCAGGACTAAAATATCCCCATGTTGTCTATTCCTCATGTTGTTGATTCTGCATCCAACACGCCTCACATAAACATCTTGATTTCAGACTGAGAGTAAAACAAATGAGCTTACGTGCTTTGTAGTAAATTGTGAACCACTATGGTGAGTTACTGAAGATAAATAAGATTACAGGTACAAGCATTTGGGACAATTTGCACCATTAGGAGGAGAACAAGCAGCCGCGGAACTGCCTGGGGATTGGGTTTCCATGGGTCACAGCACTCAATGGCTCTGGTACTCTGTGTATGCGAGGTAAAAAGTCATATCTTTCATTCTATCGACTTCCATGATCTATTCGGCATGCTTTGCATTTGTACCTTATGTAGTGTCTGTGATATGCATCGTCTGATATGCAGCAAGCAAGTAAGCTGGCGTACTAGAGTCTTGGTGGTCGCAGATTGGACAAGGAGGTTCGTGTTCGGCAGAGATTCAAGTCGTATATAAGAAACTCGAGTTAAACTTCAGATCTCCTCCATGGAAAAAACTCATCTTCTCCATGAGATTCTTCGCACATGTAAAGGTACACACATGTATATTGTGTTGATTGTTTTTTCAAGGGAACGTTCCTGGTGCAACCCATTTGGGAAGCAAATTATGGACCGAAATTCTTGTTCGCTAATGGAATACGAAAATTTCAGGGTACATCTAGTTTGTTGTTTTTATAGTCCTGCATTGTGCATTCGTATATAAATGTGAATTTCCTTACTGATCATTGCCAGAAATATTTGTTGAAACTCGAGACATTATAAGTTGCGCTTAACGACCTTACTTGAACAGGATAAGTTGCGCTTAAAGTCTAGAGCGGATTAGGAGCGAAATGCATGTCTTGACTCTTGATGCATTTAAAGAATGTTCCTCGAATCCCTTGTACTGTGCAGTGGTTCTGTTATAAAGTCAACTGTAACAGTGAAAATAAGTAGCCATGTCCCAAAGTAGAAGGCATTTTGGTTGTTCTACATTATCATGCAACTAAGTGAGTCCATGACAAGTGGTTTTAGTTAGGGTGAGAATTCGGTTTTTTATCCCCAAAAATTCAGTTTCTATTAATCGAAAATCCGTTTGTTTTTTGAAAAATCAAAATCAAAATCGAATCGAATTTAATTCGGTTTTTCAATTTCGGTTTTGATTTTTTAATCTAATTTCATTTAGTAAAAAATACACAAAATTATTTAAATATAGAATAAAACATTTTTTAAAATAAAAAATAAAATTTAATTCATGAAAACATTATACAAAGGATATAAAGCATTCAAATTGCATTATAATAACTTTTTTAATATAACAATATAAGAAAAGTATGTAAAATAAATCATTAGAAAAAAAAAGAGAGCAAGATAGGACTTCCCTATCCAAGTTCCAATTTGATGCGCTGATTTGATATGTGGAAAACCTATACAAAAAGTCCCTTGTCTTTTTATGTTTTTTATCGATTCGGTTAATTCAATTAATCGAATTATTGAAATTTTTAAAAACCCAAAATCGAAATCGAAATTAACTTATTAATCAAAATATCGAAAACCGAATTACCAAAACCTGAAATAACCAAAACGGGAATTAAATTTGTGGGTGAGTTGTGTTTGATAATTCGGTTTTTCGATATTTTTGTTCACCCCTAATTTGAGTAACCAGGGTCTCGTAGTGAAAACTTTATATCCAGTGCCTAATCTTTCGATATTAAAACCCATATCTCTTATGTTTTTGAAAAGGAGTAAAAGATTTAATTTAAAATACACTAGTAATTAATGGATTAGGGTATATGATAATGTGGATAATGACTAAGAAAATAATAAAAAAGAAACAAGAACTTTTTTTCAGTTATAGGTATTGAGTTTAACTACAATAATATTATTTGTTATCTAACAAATGTACAAGCGAATGTACATGACCAACACTTAGCCTACAAACACACTTTGGTTTGATTTTTTTGTAGAAGATATTCTAGTCTTTTGTTTCATTTTCATTAAATTATCTTGGTACATTTGGTAAAAATTCTTTAAATTAATCTATAAATATAATAAAGATTATGATGCTTGTGATGTTATTCATAATTGTTTATTTTGAAGAAAATATAATATGAGTGAAATCAGTTTGATTAGCCATCAATAAATTTAAAACTCCATTATAAGCATATTTTAATTTTTTTAAATAACTCATATTCTCTTTGTCTCATAATAATATAACTGTATAAACAACACTTGTCTAATTAAATTGTCCCAAAGTATTGACAACATACCTTGTTTAGTAACTTTTTCACTTAAAAAATGTTAGTATCAAACAATCACTATGTAAATTTTATTATTTCCTCTCATAACTATTACAATAAATCATATTATCACTAAAATCATATTTTTCTTTATCAAATGGTATAAAAGCTTTATACACACATAAATTCACGTGACGGGTCAAACCGTTTCTTATATTATGGGACGGAGGAAATATTTTCAAAAATGGGGAAATATTATGATTTTGTATAATACATAACTTCAACAAAACGTCAAGAATGATTAATTCAGTGATAAGTAACAATTTCCTCAACGTTGTCTCTTTGTGAAAAAAGTGATAAGGTTGTCTAAAAAGATTAACGATTAGTGTATTACTACATCACACATTGATTTTTTAAATAATTATCACACTTATCATAAGTATTGCTCGAGTTTTATTCTAACTGTGAATGAATGTCTGAGTACTTTTTAGGTTGACAAGTTTACCAAGTTCGATGTATTCTTTGCTCGAAGCAGAATATTGATCAGTGATAACATAAACCATGATCCATGTTAAGGTAACCAGTCTAACGACTATAGTAATTACCATTAATGACACCCAAATAAACTTGGAAACGTTACACTCGAGCCCAATTTCTCTGTCTCCTCTCCTTTTTTTTTTTTTTTTTTTTTTTTTGGCGTGATATTTTCTAAACAAAAATTCTCGAATTAACGTCTTCACCAAGTCTACGACCATTCAAAATCCCCCACATATTCTGTCCGAATTTTTACAGTAAAAGTTTTTTGAAAAAAAAAAACAAAAATTCACATAGCAATATATATTCATCACTAATTGGAGGAAACTTCCCGCTGCAAATCTGTGCCGACTAGGGTTTATTCGCCCTGCCTCTCTCTTTGTAAGAGTACTGCGACGATGAGGGGTTTTAGCTACACGTTCTGCAAGAAAGTTTCTAAGGCATTCCATGATCAATCTCCGCTGTCTAAAGTCCTCATCATCACCGCAGTTGGGTATATGTTTCGCTTCTAAGATTATGTGTGTCATATGACTTTGATCTGTTTTTCCATTACATGTATGGTGTAGGTACATATTTGATTTGACTGAAGTTTATGTCTGAATGTTATAGTGTTAAAAGATATAGAGTCGTATGCAGATTTCATTGAAATACGGTTACAGATTCTGTGTTAGATGCTGTTACTGCCTTACTATAGTGATTGTACCGTCTCTTAATCGCAGTTCAAGATGTTTCCACTGTTTGTTTAGGTTTTAGGGTTTAACATGTAATATTCGATTTTTTTTTTTGTTTTATTCATAGAAAAATATTTTATCGTGTGCTTGTTTTGCTTTCATGTGTTTCACAGGAATCACTAAGATTGAATGTTCTTAAAGTAAATTAAATCAATTTTATTTGTTACTCTGAATAAATCCATAGTCACAAGATGTGATTAAATTCTAGCACGAATACATGTGATTATCCGAATTCATAAATCTAGTGGTCATGTTTGTCCTATACGTGTAACTGTCAGAATATTGCATTTTTTGTTGGACGAGAATAACTTTTTAAGAAGTGACCGATCATTACATGATTTGAATGAAAATTTTCCTTTCAAAACATCTACAGTGGTGGAGGAGCATGGGCAGCATATGCATACACAGCAACGCGATCACACACAGACACTTCACTCCCCAAGAAGAAACTAGTAGTCCTAGGAACAGGATAGGCAGCAACAAGTTTCCTCAAGAACCTAAACACCTCGTCCTACGATGTCCACGTCGTCTCCCCTCGCAACTACTTTGCCTTCACCCTGCTTCTCCCCAGCGTCACCTGTGGAACCGTGGAGTCACGCAGCGTTGTCAAGCCAATCACAACATTGTGAAAAATAAGCCGTCCAAGGTCGGGTTTAGGGAAGCTGAGTGTTACAAGATAAATCCGGAGAACAAGAAGGTGTATTGTAAGCCAACTAGTCAGTTGACGAATGTGGATAATGGGAATGAAGAGTTCAGTTTTGATTATGATTACTTGGTGGTGGCAATGGGCGCGAGGGCGAATACTTTTAACACTCCTGGTATGGTGGAGAACTGTTATTTCTTGAAGGAGATTGAGGATGCTCAGATGATTAGGAGGACTGTGATTGATTGTTTCGAGAGGGTAAATCTGCTGTCAGCGAGGAGCAGAGGAAGCAGATTCTGCACTTTGTGGTCGTTGGTGGCGGGCCGACTGGTGTGGAGTGTGCTGCTGAGTAGCATGATTTTGTGAGGGAGGATTTGGTGAATCTTTATCCTAACATGAAGCGTCAATATCACACTGCTTGAGGCTGCTGATCACATATTGAACATGTGAGTTTTCTCACTCGGTACACTCTTATTATCTCATTGAACCTCTCCTCATTCACATATAATCTCTCAAAGTTCCTAGAGCCATTCTCGTAGATGTTTATTTGGCTCGCGTATGTGTTCATCATTATCATCTTAATGATTAAAATTCAAATTCTCATGAATACAATAACCTTACAAGTTGCATGTAAATTTATTTAGCTATTTGTTTTTGCAGGCTATTATATGTAACTTACGTTTTACGTGCTTCATATTTTGAATATATAAATATAAATTACATTTTGATGTGGCAGGTTCGACAAGAGGATAACAGAATTTGCGGAGGACAAGTTCAAAAGAGATGGCATTGATCTAAAAACAGGATCAATGGTTACACAAGTAACAGACAAGGAGATTTTCACCAAAGAAAGAGCCACTGGAGAGACTAAATCTAGTCCATATGGTTTGGTTGTTTGGTCGACTGGTATTGGAACTCGCCCTGTTGTGACGGAGTTCATGAAGCAAATAGGCCAGGTGAACTACCCATCATGAAAGTTCTCCACCTTATAACCATCAAGTTTGTTAGGCCAATTTTTCCTTGCTCTTGTTGTTATCATCCTTTGTTGTAAGGACTTGAATCCCGAAGAAATGCCCAAAAGTCCATGAAGGTTTGGATCGTGAATCTGAACTCACGAAATGGGTGAAACGAATCATAGATTCGTTTGATTTTGGGTTTTGTGCTGTGAAGCTCCTGTCAAAATTTCGGCCCGATCCGTCTGCCTTTGTTTGACTAGGGGTATTCTAGTAATTCGTATGCGGAGTACTATATAAACTCCATTTTGACACTAGGGTTAGTAATTTTTCTCAATTTTTAACCCTAGCAGCCACCACACCAAATAAACCTTTGTAACCTCTCGATTTTCATTAGAATCAATTGGTCTGCCGCTTGTCCGTGGAATAGCCCAGTTTGGGGTGAACCACGTTAATCTTGTGTTTGTGATTTGCGTTGGTTTTTTGCTTGAATCCTAACATCCTTTGTGCAATGACAGGTGAACCGCTGTGCTATAGTGACTGATGAATGGCTTAGGGTCAGGGCTCTAATTGCATTTATGCTTTGGGTGATTGTGCGACGATCATTGAGCGCAAAGTCAAGGTAAACAGACTTTATATCTTAGGCGTTATCAACTGCTTCAAGTATGACTTCAATGGTAAAAAAAACTGCTTCAAGTATGACTTTCTTCTTTAATTTTTCAACAGGAAGACATTGCAGAGATATTTAACAAGGCTGACAAGGAGAAGAGAGGCAAACTGAACTTGAAGGACTTCAAGGCTTTGGTTGAGGACATCTGTGAAAGGTATCCTCATGTGGAGATATACATGAAAAAGAAGCAGGTCAAGAACATAATTAAATTGTTGAAGACGAATACTGAAAGCAATGGTGATAAACAAGCGTCAGAGATTGATATCGAGCAGTTCAAGGTTGCACTCGCGGAGGTGGATTCTCAGAAGAATCTCCCAGCAACAGCACAGGTGATCTCTACACCAAAAAAAAAATTAAAAAAAAATTTAAAAAGATAAATCTGTTTAATATCGAAATTACTACTATCTTATCGGTGGGATCCTTACAGATCTACCTTATGAAGTACCTTTTCACTAATTTCAGGTAGCTGCACAGCAAGGTGCATACCTTGCAAATTGCTTTAATCGTATGGAAGAATGCGAGAAGAATCCTGAAGGTCCGATCAGGATTAGGGGCACTGGGCGCCGTCCTTCCAACCATTCAGGTAAAACACACGACTTGCTTTGCTTTTATGTGATTGGAGCACGGTTGATTCTATAGTCCCATGCAAGATCTTTTGGTTTTGTTGGGAGGAAAAAAAACTTCGTTGTAAGCTGCAAATGATATTCATAGCACCCTTACTGCAGGTATAAGCATGTTGGGCAATTTGCTCCGTTAGGTGGCGAGCAAACTGCAGCACAGCTTCCTGGCAATTCAGTTTCGATTGGTCATAGCAGCCAGTGGCTCTGGTATTTGTTCATGCCAGGTAAATGCTCCGCCAAACCCCCAAGACTAGCTGTATCTAATTTCTATACTCCAAATTTGGCAGCACACTTGTGAGTTGGCACACAAGGATGTTGGTTGTTTCAGACTGGGCAAGGCGGCTCATCTTTGGAAGGGACTTGAGCCGGATCTAATTACGTATAAGTTTTAGAGAATACCACCACCATCAGAGAATTTTTTCATAAAAACCAGGCACTACTAAATTTTCACTTACAAGAGTTCAATCTTTCTTATAACTAGTACTTTATTTATTTTACGATTTCGGAAGGATTTTTTTGGTGGTATTCTTTGTTATTGGAGGCTTTAGGCCTTTCCTGGTTCAATCCTGAACATCATACGATTCTGGGAGTTGAAGAAAACAGTTTTGATATGCAGAAGAAATTCCTTTGCTTTTTGCTGGAAATTCCAGGAATTTCTAATATTACAGCTACTACATTTTATGAGTTGTTGAACGAGATGTCACTGTGTCACAATGAAAAAAGAAAAAGAAATCATAACTTATGCAATTTCCCACGCAACTTATTTCGAAGATAGCTTTAGTAAACAGATATTCTGTTAGGGTAGGCCGAAGCAGTAGCAGCAGAACACCAGCAAACCATTATAAACATTGTAAGAGTAGGCAACAGGAATACTATTTTCACCAAAACAAAACAGAAGCTGCAATAGGTAAAACTTTTCCCGACATGGGGAAATGACTATTCAACAACAAATTCCCAACACATATCTCGCAACACCTCAAGTAACCAACAGAAATCAAACTCAAGTCACAAGATATAATCGACACCATAGATATGTCATACATATGATGTATTCAAAAGAAGTTTTGGCTCCCTAAGAGCACACAAAGGCTATCATGCCGCGGACTTCAACATGAAACTGAAGCCTATGAAGACACAATAAAACACACATGCTCCGTTCCAGAACTGTCGTTCTCGCTTCTGTTGATTTCCTCCTTGGTTGATCTATGCAAAATGCAATGTTTGAAAGAGAGAACTCTTCCAATCACCATCATCTTCAGTGTCATACTTCCCCACCGGTTCAGAAACTCTCTTCGGCGCCCGACAATCATCAGTGATCTCATCGATAGAGCCTAGAGCCTTCCTGAAAGCATTAAGAGCAGTAGGCTCGTCGTCGTCGTCCAAACTGAAATATGATCTCTTGCCAATCAATTCCGAAACCCTTTTAGCTGCCCCGGAATCCCTTGGACTATCATTAATGCAATGCCTTGTTTTGATCTTGGGAACAAACTCAAGCATCTTCGTCACAGAACTCGGTGTATTGTTATCCACTATAGTAGAACTCACTTCCCTCATCACCTCCAGTGGCCTCTTCACCTGACTATCACCCGATTTCCGAGCAAAAGAAACACGCCTATTCTCGCATTTCTTGCCTTCCTCTTTATCATTCTCGTGCACCAACTTCTTCCTAGGATCCTTCACCGCTGAACCACCATTTGCCTGGCTGTACCTGCTGGCCACAATCCTCCCATTCTTCGTTGACTTCTTTGCACCCGGAGTCAGCCCCCACTTCTCCCCATCAGTGAACAGATTCTTAGGCTGAACCAACGGAACAATCCCGTCTTCCTTCTTGACAAACTTCTTCGACCCAATTGTCGTCACAGCACCACTCTTCCACGCAGGCGGCGTGGACATGATCTTCCTTGATTTCGGGCTCAAACTCTTCCCCCTTTGCTTAATGGCTTTAACCTCGTCAATTTCATTAAGTTTCCAAAAGCATGATTTCATCCTACTCTTACCCTCTTGAATCGGAGTACCCATTTCTTGCCTCCCAAAATTCTTCAATCTCATCGTCTCGGAATAAATCTCCGCTGGCCCGAGAGTCATCCCTCTCCGCCCCAATCCGGGCCCCAGCGGTTTCACATTCCCACCCAATAGTCCCCCGAATTCTTCACCTCTCATTTTACAACTCTTCTCCTTCACTTCCATGAACTTCGCCGGCACTATCCTCACCCGCTTCTCCACTGACTTCACGCTCATCCGTGCCTTCTCCAGTCTCAGAGACTCCAATCTCGACTTCAACCGACCAATCTCCTCCTCGATTTCCTCGATCTCTTCATCAATGTTCCTCTCAAACGACGCCCCCACCTTCTTATCCTTCAGAATCTTGACCGAATCCGTCCCATCCCTTGACACGGGCGACAAAGATGGGTTTTGATTCTCTTTACTGGATTGGAATGAATCAGAGAGATCAAGAAACGAGGGTTTCGATTTCGACACCCACCGAGGCGAGAATTGGGTTCCGGGCACTGTCAGGTTCTCTTCGGGTTCGCCATCGTCGAACGTCTCGTTGTTCCAAATACTCATCGAATCAGAGAACTCAACAACACTCATCTTGTTTCTTTCTCTTCTTTGATTTTGTTTGATTTGAATGAGAGGTGAGGAGAGGGAGATGTTTGATTTGGTTTGATTTCTCGATGGTTTTGTAGGAGATTTGTGACCGTTGATGGGGAAAGTAAACGTTGCGCACTGGACTCATCGTCACCGTCCGATGAGATGAGGTGGGTCCCACGCGGACGCTCCCATTTTGAATTACAACTGGGCCTTGTTTGGGCCCATTTGTTTGGTACTGTCAAGTCCGGCCCACCAAGGACAATCAGAGGAGCCGAAGTGAAACCGTTTTGTAATTTGTACCGTCTCACAGCCGCCGCCGTCGCGGTGGTCTTTCGCATTTCTGTGGGATTAGGGAGGGAATGTGTTTATTTTGTGAGATCAATGTGGGAATGGTTTTTAATTGTGATTATACGGTTTATCATTTTTGCATTTCTTTGAACTCTTAGCAGCAGAATTGGCTGTGTGTTTGATTCCTTTACATAATATAATGTGCGTTGTTGCAAACTCCGTTTTAACATTTAATGTTTTGGGACGTTATTAGTTAGGATAGAGCTTGAGCTTTGGAGCCGATGACATTGTTTTGTATAGGCTTTTGTTATCAGAAAAAGCTGAAAGAGTGTGTGTTCCTTGTCTTAAAAAGTTTCGTTTCTGTAAAGTTTCACTCAACATTCCATACAGGAACAAGCACCATGGCCACGGCTGCCGCCTTTTACAATGTATAAGAACTAGTTTACATCTCTTGATCACATAAAAGACATCAAACTCTAATGTCTTATATTGAGCCTGAATCCATGAGATTTCTCAAATCCCACCCACATACTTGGACTGGGGCCACTTACGCAACCGATCAACCCTCACCAGGATACCTATTCTGGGGAGAGCCCAAGGGGAGAAACCACGTCCAAGGTTTGGACCTGAGTAGAATATACATATGGACTGGGCCCAGCTGTTAACCCAAAAGCCTAAGCTAATGGGTTATGGGTTCCTCATATATATATTCTACTCTTTCTGTTTCTCCATGGTCGATGTGGGTAAAACTGCTCACACATATCCTCAACAAGGGGATGCTTGGTTAATTGATGTTGTTGTGTCTGCTCGTTTGCACTGTGTAGAGCGAGTCTTCCCATGATATGCAGTTGTCTTGCAGCTGGTTTGGGCAAGAGAGACTTTGTAGTGCCGGCTAGTTTGTACTAGAGTCTCCCCCGGATATGACTATCATGCGGGCGCACTTGCACGAGATAAGACCTTGTGTCGTTATAGTGATCTCGGTATGGAACTTGGAAGCCTCTGTCAGCTTATATGTTACAATTCATAACAATTTGATCTCAATAAACGAGAGAAATGTGTTTTTGGATTTATATAGTTACATCACAAGGAACAACTAATTGCACAGAGTAAACTCAGAATTAATTTTCGATCGGCCTCTCCAGTCGTGTTCTATTGCTGGTGTCAATTGTTGCTTCTCTCGAGCAGTATGATGTTTTTATGCTGCCAAGTTCAGCTGTGACTCATTGTTGTTTCTAGTTTCTCTCCTGCAGTATGATCTTTGTGTGATCGTTGGTAGCAAATTCTGTACATCGTTTCTCTGTTGGTGCTTTTTGAACCCGCCGTGGTCCCATTTATGTACAACGATGCATCAGCCGTGGATCCGACGTGGTACTGCCCATCTCCAACATCGTTCGTCGGAATTCCCTCTCCACTCTCCTCTGCACTCACTTGAAGCTGAAGAGCCAACTCCAATTTCCACAGGACACTGCCCATTGACGGTCTATATACTTCTTCATCTGATGTACACTTATATGCGGTCTCAGCAAACAACTTCTTACATTCGGGGGCAATCTTTCCTTCAAGATAAGGGCCGATGATCTGATCAAGGCTCCCTTTCTTCTGGCAATGTGATGCCCACATAGCCAAATTAGCTTGCGCGTCAGTCAGAGTTAGATCAAGAGCAGGCCGACCACAAAGCACCTCTAACAGGACAACGCCAAAGGAGTACACATCCGATTTCTCAGTGAGTCTCTGCCACCTGAAGTACTCGGGATCCAGGTACCCGAAACTTACCGAGAACATGAACAATATACACTTCGACAAAAAAACCAACTCACCGAGGAGAAACGAGTTGAGTTGAGTCAAGTCGAGTTGATTGAATGGGTGTTTCCGAGGTGAAAGGAGAGGATCTGTGACAAATCATGCAAGAAAGTACTAAGTGTTGCTACTATTTGTTCTTGGTTTGTTGACGCAATGATGCCAAGATCAACGCTCGAAGACCAGGACGAAGTCCATGCTTCACAGAATCTTCAAAGCAAGTTACTTTTTTTTTTTCTCCATTCATGAGAGGGACTGAATCTGGCAGCGTGTTCTGAAGCAAATGGACTTGGAAAGTATGTTGAAGAAAATTCAGCACATCAGTCTTCTTTTTATGTTTTCCTTGAACTATCCTAGGCCACACTTCTAACAGCTTGATTGTAGCGGTTAATTTTGTGATCTAATGTTTGATGATTTGCGGTTGTTGCAGGAGTTGAAGGCTCATTTCAATTAAAAGCAATTCCATTCACAAGGCACAACAACAGCACTCTACACTGTCGGATTGTGTATGCGATCGATTGATCAGTCTTAACAGTCTCTCTATTGCTGACAGCTTCGCCATCCTCGGATTCTGTCCTCGAAAACAGGAGTATCTGGGTTGTTGTTGTCATCCTCCTAACACGATAGAGCACTTGATCAGCAACATGAGGTGGCTTAAGTTCAGCTGTTACCCCAGCAGTTCATCCACAGCGCTCGCCGGACCGACTCGTCCACCTGCCGCCTCCAGCTCTCTCCGGCCGTGCTGCATTTTCCGACCACCTTGGCAGCTTTAGACCCACCTGATCTAGGTAGCATGCTCACAGGCGGCACGCCGGAATCGGCAGCGGTATAATTGGTCTCTGTGGACACCGCATCAACAGCAACACCACCCGGAACAACACTAGTTCCGTTACTCATGGCTTTGTGGTTCAGGTGAGTGAACTGAAACTGGTTTTGCTTTGTTTTGTGTGCTGTGATATCTGTGCTGAGTGTGCTGTGATGACAAGTTGGATTTGCAGTTATGGTATTGATTTGGTGTGTGATGGGGTTGACACGTACTTGTTGATCATGCAAAGCTATGGAATTTGTTGTTTGTGCATTGTGAGTTCATTGTTGGAGACATGGTGCTGTCTTTTTTATTTTCGAGTGGTTGCTTTGATCCAATTATCGGAACCCTTATGGATAATGATCACATAAATCACATCACTCTTTATCCCAAGATATTTAGTGAACAAAGGGAAGTTTTATTTGATAGCTTTTTTTTCTTTATCTAGCATATTTTCCTTCAAAACAATCTTATAATAGTTGTAAGTGGGAAAAAAATACCTTTAATCACGGCAACTAATTAGCTGGAATAGTTGTTATTTTCAATTCAATGAATTAGTTCTTTCAATATAAATGATTAATTGCAGATTTTTTTTCTTAAATTATAAAAATAATCACTCATGTTGAAGAAACTATTCTAATTTTTCAAAAATATTGTTCGTTGCAACCAATTAACTAGAGTGACTATAACCACTCTTCTCTTCAAGTAAGTTTAATAGATTCAGTGTAGATTGATAGTACTTCAATTGACTATATGTAATTAGAAAGAGATAATGGATTAAAGATAAGCAGAAACTTGATAACGGAGGCACAATGAGTGGCACGCAGCTTAAAGCTTATCCATTCCTGATTGTTAATACTACTAGCAGAATTTGCGATGGTCCTGCGAATGAGTCCACTATTGTGTTAATCTTTTTGTTTTTCTTTTTTTTTTTTGGAATTGTGTTAATCTTTGTTGACCTAAAAGAGAACTTGGAACGAAAGATAAAACCCAAAAGCAGATAAGACAAAGAGCTGACGTGTTGAAATTCCATTGGCTAGAAGTCTGGAAGAGATGACAGTTCCATGCCAGCCTTCTATTCCCATCTTTTCCCTTTCACCGGCCAAACCACGACTCCACCTTTACACTCCCTTGCTTGCACTCATCATCAACAACAACAACAGCAACAGCAGCCAACCATGCCTTCCTCTTCAAATCTCCCTCACTGAATCCCCGAATTCTCCAAATCTCATCTCTCCTCTCTCATCTTCCTCCGATGGCGGCGGCGGCGACTTCCGTTTCCTTTTCCGCGTCGGCGAAGCTTCGAGCTCCGTCGTCGTCGACGAATCGAATCCCGGCTTATTCGGAATCGTACGGCGTTCGGCTTCGTTCTGGAGTTTCGTTTGGTCAGGCAGCGTCTGTTCGAGTTTCGTCGAGTTCCAGCTCCGTCGTGGTGGTTCGATGCGTGTCCGATGGTGCCGCCTCTGCTGGTGAGTTTCTTAGTCTTGGTTCTGAATCGGAACTCGTGATCGAGAGTTGCTTCTTTGATTGACTGTGATTTCAGGGAATTTGACCGTGATTGGTTGTGATTTGTCGAGTTTTGATGATGCTGATTAGGTTAGTTCAGCTGAGTCCATCTGCATTGTGTGTTGAATCTGGTGGTTGTTCGAGGGTGCATTAGTTGTGGGTTTGATCTGACGGTGTTTGTTTGATTGAGTATTGGAATAAACAAAATGCGGCTTTATCAGCTTGATTAAGTGATGTTGTTTACTAGTCTCTGAAATTATGGAATTCTCTTCAAGTAGTTTCCGTAAGAATGGATTGAACTTGAAGATGATTGACATGATCCAGTTAATGTGGCTATATTATAAGCTCGAACGATTGTCTTTCTTAGACTTCTCTTAGTCTCCTTGAAAATTATGGTGTTGGTTTTCAAGACATGCTCAAGCTATGTTGAAGGTGCACTAACAAGCTTGGTTGAAGGAGGAATGGATAGTCTACATGTGTCGGTCATTTCGAACTTCATGTAGTACAATCAGCTGGGATAAGCCATGGGAGGATTTGCATTTCATTGCTAAGAACATGATGAAAATGAGTTATCTGTCTATGGATCATAAAATTTCATAACTGAGAGTCTAGATCCATGAAATGTGACTTACTGCAACTTGGCGTTGTGTCACGGAGTTAGATTCTTACGACCTGTGCGACACTCAAATTACTCACACCTTTGTTCGAGTTCAGACTAACTTTAATGCCATGAGGCAAAAGAAGAACACCGAAAGAAAATAGAAACTTGAAAACAAAAAGAATATATGGATCTCAAGAGATAGATTGTTTTTATATTGAAATTGATGGTTTGACAAATGAGCCAAGACCCCTTTATATATAAGTCTCCCTCCACAATCAACGGTAGAGATCAAAATGATCCAACGCATCCAAGGTAAACCTTGGTGGTTTTCGATATCTCTATTTTCCTAGGATAAGCCTTGGTGCTTTCTAGTTCTCTACTTTCCTAGGATAAATATTGGTGCTAAGTATGACTATGTAGACGATATGGCTTTCTAGATAATATCGCTATCAAGTGAAAATCCACAAACTTAGCTCATCCGTGACCGTTAGCTCAAGGGGTCATGGAAGAAGGAAGTATACTCAACTATTGCTCCGCATCTCAATTAATTACTATATAAACCTTATTGAACGATAGACTCCACTTTTCACTCAAAGTAGGAAATTGAGCATCCATGCAACCTTGATTTCTGTTTCTCCCTTGTGTTGTCAAAGGATTTTTCTCTCCTGTTCGACTAGCATGTCTTTCGCAGCCTATCTGTTAGTTGATGGTACAACCTGCTCTAGTGAAAGTTGTTTAGGGAATATGCATCGTTTGATCTAGTGCTCTGTCATACCTTTTTATATGTGGCTGTGAGATATGTATTGACGTATCGGTTTTTTTTTTTTTTTCCTGTATGTTTTTAGCTGAGTCCTACTATCAAAGATAGGCATTGCCCCTTATACTTATCATCAAGAACCAACTCTTTTAACAGTTTAAGGGACAGGATGATTCTCTTATGTTTCCCATGCTATGAAAGTAATTCTATCTGTCTCTCCTTCATGCCCTCTTCTCACCAAGTGCTGAAAGTAGTTCTTGGAATTAAATCAGGGACTTCTGATCAGAATACTTTTTTTTTTTTGCCCCTTTATTAGCTTTTCAGGTCATGGTAGTAGTTTTACTAGTTTACAGGTTGTGTTTCTTCTTATTTCATTGAATATTCAGATATCCCAACTGTGGCTCAGACAAAGTTGAATTTCCTTCAAGCGTATAAACGACCTATTCCTAGCATCTACAACAATGTCCTGCAGGAATTGATTGTTCAACAACATCTCATGAGATACAAAAAGAACTATAAGTATGGTCCCGTGTTTGCCCTTGGTTTTGTTACGGTGTATGATCAACTCATGGAGGGGTACCCTAGCGAAGAGGACCAAACTGCTATCTTTGAAGCATATATCAATGCACTGAACGAAAGCCCAGAACAGTACCGGTAAATATTTAAGCATGATTACTTCCAAGTTTTAACTTAAATGGAGTATATTTGTATTGCACTGTGAAATTTTATTAAGTTACATGGAAAAGACAAATTTGAAAGTCAGCTGAAGGTGGATTTGATGTTGGATATTTTTCCTTTACATCCTTATTCTGTTATTTGGTTTATCGACTTTTTCATATGTTTGAGTTCGAATTATCTCATATGCGTATGTAATGATGGTAAATTCTTCCATTCATCAGAAAAGATGCACGAAAGTTGGAGGACTGGGCTCGCCTTCAGACACCTGATTCATTGGTGGACTTCTCATCAAGAGATGGAGAGACAGAGGCAGTTTTGAAAGATATTGCAGCTAGAGCTGGTACTAAGAGTTTTAGCTACAGTCGTTTCTTTGCTATTGGTCTCTTTCGTATTCTTGAGTTGTCGAATGCAACTGAACCCACCGTCCTAGAAAAGGTTAGATCTTTAAACTTTCTTATGATGAAATTACTTATGATATACCTGTGACTTCCATTCTTTCTTAGAAGGGCAGATTTATTCTATGAATCCGATAGAAAGATAATGTGTTCTAGTTTTCGTTATCCTGACACATCAACTCTGTGATTATGGCCCTATCTAATCAACTTTACTTCTTCAACAGCTTTGTGCAGCACTAAACGTTGATAAACGAAGTGTGGATAGAGATCTTGATGTGTATCGCAATCTTCTGACCAAGTTGGTACAAGCAAAGGAGCTATTGCGGGAATATGTGGACAGGTACGTTAATTCTTTGTTGATCTTTCGCACCGTGCTCTCCCATCCTTTTGTGCTCGTGCGAAAAATTGGACCTCCCAAAGTACACATATCCTCAACACGGGAGTACCTCACGTTTGGGAGTTGCTAGTTGTGCATACTTGATGTTTCTGCTCGATTTCTAAAGTAGGAATCATCCATGGTTATGGCTAAGCCCCGATGCACCCGGCCAAATCACCATGTCTGTTGATAGCTGTATAACTGCAATCCGTTTTTGCTATTTATATATCAGTAGGTCTCGTACTTACTCATTGTCTTCTTCCTTTACAGGGAAAAGAAGAAAAGGGAAGAGAGGGTACAATCTCAGAAGGCCAGCGAGGCGGTGAAAACAATGCTGGGGGCAATATGAGTTGCAATCCATGCATTCAACATATCCGTATGACAATTTTCCCTCTAAAACTTTGTTGGAGTGGAGCGAGTTCCTTGCACACATCCTGTACTTGTGTATTTCCCAGTTGCCATGCTAGATGATTTTTTTTTCTTTCGGAGACGACTTGTTCATCTGTGTCTCGTGTCTTGCCTCATTACTTACAGAAGATGTACACAGCAGATGGGAATGACGCTGTTGGAATACCGTGCTCATATGTTCTCTGTGCTCATTCGACTGAGATTTGGTCTGAGGTATATGATGAAATAGAAACTCTGATGTTGATCATTACATGTTGTATTTCTACTATTTGGTCAGCTATTGATGTATATGCCAAGTATCTAACAGTAACAGCAAAACCAAGCTTGA